>KZ678549.1:0-63387 GCA_003019895.1 Coniella lustricola | reverse complement strand
AAAAAAAAAAAAAAACCCTCCCAAAAAATGGGCGCGCGTGTCTTGGCCAATGTGAAAAAAAGTCCCCCAAGGGGAAAAAATTTGGTCCCACTGCTTATCGCGAGAGGGCCCTTTGCGATAAGGACGGGGAGGTAACTGCAGGGATAGGGGTTTCTGCAGTCTAGGCATATCAATCAGCACGGCTCGCTTTCGAATTCACAGCTGCAGATTGCACCTTGCACTGCACAGCAACATAATCCTGAGATAAGTATTTGGCAGACCACGTTTATGCATATGGATTCTCGAGACGACAAGCTTGCATCCAACCTTGCATGCACTTCTTGATGCGTTTGGCAGAGCAAATGGTGTGGATAACGGCAGACATCTTTTCATATCCATACAGACAGTCGAGGTTCTTTGCCTCGGCTCGTTGATGCTTTCTGAGGACGACTGTTGCTCACAATGTTTCTTGTCCTCACACACATAAACCCTTCTATTAACATATACTTCATCAAGCTGATGCAGTCAATCCAGGCATTTTTACTCTCTTGCAGGATGCTTTAGACAGTCTTTTTCATAAGATCTTCGCTAATATTCTCTGCAAGATGCAAACTGGCTAACAGGAGATACTCGCAGACACCCACCCTCCAGCCCGAAAGAAGACATTGCACGGTTTATTGTGCAATGTCTGGTATCATAAAACAATTTCCGGTCGTGACACTAGGCACTTCCTATTGTGTGCTGCCGCGTTGCCGAAAAACTTCTCCTCCCACCAAAATACATTGCCACCACACCAAGATGAAAAGTCTATGACGATATGAAAGTAATTAACATTAAGATATAGGTGCAAACATTGATGCAAAGGATATGACAACACTGCGGTACATCCATCTAGGACGATTGGCACGTTTCATCACTCTTGTTTTTGGGTAGCCGGAATGTTGCTCATCTAGAGCACAACAAGCGCAAGCATCAGGGGAACCGCAAGCGCCAGGTTCGCGGCAGACGTTCTTCCCGCTTCCCCTTGCACTGGCGACGGAGTCGAGCTGCTGCCGCTACCTGTCGTGCTGCTCGTGGACGAGCTGCTTGTAGCGGAGCCACTGTTTGCACTAGCCAGACTGCCAGTGCTAGCTGCTGCTGCGGAAGTAGCGGACTTTGCCGTGGTCGGGCTTACTGCGGTACCAGTGCTTTGCGCTCCAGCAGCTGAGCTTGTTGAGCTGCTAGCTGAGGACACAACCGATGACATGGTGGTAGCTGTGGGTTTCGCCGCGCTGCTATTTGGCTCCACGAAGCCGGCGTTGCCCGTGTTGATCTTGATGCTGCCCTTGGTGCCAGACTCATCGGTGTACTGGTACGAGACGGCGTTGGCGACGCCATTGGAAGAGTCCTGGATGGTGACCTTCTGGTAGTAGGCGATAAAGGGCGCTTGCGACCAGTCTGGAGCACCACCGGCCCATTCAACCGTGCCGTTGGCAGACGAGCAGCCTCCGCACCAGGTACCAAGCTTGATTTGCATGGGAGTCTGAGGGTATACATTCTCATTGCCAGCATAGGGAAGCGTCCGCAGAGCCACGCCGTCAACCTTCCACACAAGCTGTGTGGGAGACCAGTCGATGGTGTAGGTGTGCATCTCTGTCTGGGGGCTCGAGACGGGGATGTCGATCTCATTCACGCCATATGTCATGTCGTGGCTGGAAAAGAAGTTACTCTGGCCAAACGAATTCTTGTCAGCACCTCCGAGCCATTCCCAGTCAATCTCGTCCAGATCGTCGCTCTCGAGGAAGAAAGTGCTGACAATGCCTTGGCCGGGAGCGACCTGCATAGTGACTTCGACAGTGCCAAAGAAGAGGTAGTTGTTGGAGGTGAAAGAAGGAGCCTGGCCGGCCTCGCTTATGGTGAAGACGGCACCCTTTGCGCCATACTGGACGTTGGCTCCGGCTGCCTCGGTGAAAACACTGCTCGCCCCTTGAGTGAAGTCGACTGTGATCTTTTGCGAGCCAAAAGCTGGATCGGCAGGACAGGCTGTTTTGCTTGTGTCAGACCATTTCTTTTCCGAGAGGATTGCAGGAATAGGTTTTGCAAAAACTCACCACTTGCGCCAAGCTTCAAGGGATCACAAGCACTACTGATTTGAGCGGCAACGGAACACGCAAAGAGCACTACAGCAGCTGTGAGCGAGGACGTGGTTGGCATCCTTAACTGGCACATAGTTTTCCCGTTATGAAAATGTCCAGGTGTTGTAGGAGACAAAGATCGCTTCTCAGGAGGGAGGTAGGTTTTGCGAATCGTGTCGTGCAAAAGATGTAACCACCGAGACGACGTTGTTGCGTTTCGGGGGTCGTTGGACGATTTCAGGCACCACAGCAGCAGAGGATGTGGAGCAAGTATTGAAACCGACAGTCTCCGAGAAAAAAAAGAGGACGGGAAAAGCAAGAGTTGCACAATGAGCAAGTAGTAGCAAGCGAGTGGGATGGGTTATATATTCAGATCGGGGTAGGAGTGAAGGAGATCATCACCAAAACAGTGCGGGCAGCGAGCAAAACGTGGGCCACATATATAAGAGGTGGGCTGGGGAAAGCAGAGCCGGGCCAGCAGGCGTGGAGAGGCTCGTAAACGTGTGCATGCGTCTTTTCATGCAGCAAGTGTGACTGACTGGCTGACTGGATCCCTCTTGGAGGCTTGGCTGCTCGTACATAGTGGGCTCAGATCTGGCTAGTGTCGTGGAGCGATCCGACCAGTTCCCCAGTGGATTTTAGTGGGATGAGAAAC
This sequence comes from Coniella lustricola, assembly GCA_003019895.1. NCBI lineage: Eukaryota > Fungi > Ascomycota > Sordariomycetes > Diaporthales > Schizoparmaceae > Coniella > Coniella lustricola. The sequence continues at coordinate 60,639 of KZ678549.1, read as the reverse complement.
GAGCAAAGTGTCGTGTCAGCTGGGAGGGTCCACGAGCACTTGTGTCTTGAGTGTGAGCATTGCAGTTGGCTTCCATATCGACAGCCCTGCCAAGAGTCGCACGGCGCATGTATTGGTGTGGTTTGTGCGCTGCTGAGGCTTATCTGCCGCTTGGCAAGTAGAGTACTTGGGATGACTTGCATGCAGATATATTAACTGCATTATCTGAATAGACTTCTGGACCAGTTTCTGCCACAGTCACATCGGGAACAAAGGAGTGTAGAGTTTCGGTCCAACTGCCAAGTGGTGCCACTTCAACATCACCGCCAGATAGCCCTGAGCAGAGCCCCAGCTTTCATTGCGTCCTCATCTCATCAACCTGTCGGGCCAAGGACGATCACCCTCCTCCCTGTTTCACGAGCCTCGGGGCCAGAGGCGACTTGCGAGGCTGGGATTGCTGCTGTTCAGGACGAACTGTTTCACACCAAGTGGCTGTGGTTGCTCCAGTGAGGTCAGTGAGCTCAGTGAGTTGTGATGAATCAGAGACTAGCTCGAAAGCGCTGCTACCTCGCGACTGGCAAAGTGTATTTATCAGACGAATACCAAAGTACACATGGACGCCGTTTAAGCTTACTGGGCGGGGACAGTAGCCAAGTATCAGCCTCGACACTATGGATCCCAGTCTGGCACTTTCGCTGCCAAACAAACCTCCGAGCACTTGAGGCCATGTGCCCGTGTACTCTTTGGGTTTGCTATTTTGGGGCGCAAACCTGGTGTGGGTATTGACGGTTCGTGTTGGTGCACGACGCCAAGCGAAACCCAGCCACACACCAATAAGTCAGATGGCACGGGCAAAGACAGAACTGTCAGATGACAGCCTCTTTCTTTAACACCACATGCAGCCAAGCACGTTGTCACGTTGTCGTACTGAAGCTAAGTCAGCAAGCTCGCAAGCATCGCAAGCACATTTGCTGATCTCGAACGTGGTGACAAGTCTCTTGCGAGCTTGAAACGGATGTGCATTCCAATTCCAAGTTTCCTCCCTCAGAACCCTGGTTCCCAAGCGCTTTGGGCCTCTCGCCGTTAAGCACGTTAGCCCTGCTGTGATTTCCCATGCCATGGCCTGTACCTTTGCTTGCGGGCGAATCTGTCAAGCTGGGGGTTCCCGCCCACGGTGCCTTGGTTGCCACTTTATATTTAGCAGCCCGATACGAATGACTCAATACGATCCTTTTTGGCGTTGTTCACATTTCTTGCTTCCAGAGTTATGGCGTCAATTGCGGCAGGGTTAGGGTAAGACAGTTGCACGCCTCCTTCCTCAAACGGAACGCGAAGCTTTCCCTTTCTTGTGATCGAAACGGGCCAACCCGGCCCGGCGACCGGAAGACTTTACTCACGACATCCATCTCAACCTGGTCATGCAACAACCAAGTCGCCAGAAATTCCATCACGTCTCTCCGCCCAGATTGCTTCAACACGCTACGATGCGCCTCGACAGTCTCAGTCTTTCGCCTCGGGTCTTTCTCTCACAGTTTGAAGCCCAAGCCTCAAGCATGAAGTGCTCGTCAGGTCTTCACCGTGGAGAATACTTGCTCCCCTGATACAGAGGCCGGACCTGCGTCTCTTAGTATGGCAATCACGGCCGGCCGGAAAAATGATGGCCCGGTGGATCTGAATTCTGCCTTCTCGTGTTTTCTGTCTGCCATTGACAGCCTCAGCTTCGTACGAAGAGGACAAGACAAGTGACCATGGATTGCTGCAGCATGATACCCATGAGCCCCATCTCCGACCTACAGAGGACCAACAAAAGAGGCTGACCAAAGTACAGCTTGCAGGGTGGAAGGCTGCCAATGCATGGTTGTGGGAGTATACAAACATATAAGCCGTGTGAGACAGCTGCAAGCGACAGCATCGGCGTTGCGAAGCTGTACACGCCCAAGCCCTCTTTTTTTTGTTTTTTTTTTGTTTGTTTTTCCCGGTCGACACGTACTCAAGTCGCACCCGACATGTTGGCAGCACGAGTTCAAATGTTTCAAATGTTCTGAACATGTTGACAAATGACTCAACCAACATTCTGGTCACCAAGTCGGTGCTTGATGGTCAGGTGGGTCTTTCGGATATCGGTTAGAGGACTGGAGGTCATCAAACTCTGGCATCAAGAAGGACGCCGTATCTGGATGGTGGACGCTCGACCGCTCGACCGCTCGATTGCCAGGCTGTTGTATGTCGTTCTAACAGGCGACCACGACCAATGCAATGCACGACGCAGTTTGGATAGTCGACAAGACGAAGAGCCTCGAGGAGCCAGTGAGACATTTCAACGGGCATCTTGCGCATTACCGGTTCGCTTCTTCTGCACGCTCGCAATCAAGAGTCGAAGTCCAAGGCTGATTCCCGGAGGACAATTTATATAGTGGAGAAGTGCCAACACCCCAGACGGTGATTGACTGCGTCAGCTTCTTCTCTAGAGCCTGCTTCAATAAAGAGAGCTCTAGAACTGGCTATAACCGCCGAAGTCGTCACCTTCTGGAGCTCGCTTTGGACGCTCGAGGGGACCTAAACAGCTGATCTGCAACCATCAACCCCATAGTGGGCCCCACGCATGACCAGTGGATGACAACAAGCCTGACGCAAAACATTCCAGTGCTCACTGCTCGGGCAAGCAAAGTCAAGCTCATTTTGGGCTTCAACGACTACGAATTGCACAGAATACTCTGTCAGCCTCTCGCTTGGTTTACTTTGGCATTGAAAGAGATATCTTTCCTGCCAAGGTACGCCTCGACGCCGAACGGCAAACCCCAGATCCACCCCCAGACCAAACCCCGCACGAACTCCAAATTGACGTTGCAGTCAGTGCCCACTCGCGTTCTCCACTGAGGGGGGCAACCCTGAGCTTCCATCTGGAATGCCTTGATATTTAAGCCACCCGCGATCCTTCTGCTGGCTTGCTTTACCGCTTTCGCGAGACTGCTCTCTCTCAGACTCTTCGCGACCGTTTTCACACTCCTGGACCGAACTCACGATGGCTGTCGATACCTCGCAAGTGAAATCCGAGTCCGCCACGGGCACGAGTGCTGATCGCGAGCAGCCCAGCTCGGTGCCGCGCTCTTCAAATGGCGTGCCAAGCCAAGGCGTGCATATCGATGAAGCGACTGAGAAGCGCCTCGTGCGCAAGCTGGATCGACGCCTTGTTGTGCTTGCTTTCCTATGCTGTATGAACCCCGGGCCCCCTTGACAGCTATACGCAGTCTTGCTCACAGTCTCCACCAGATCTCGCGGCGTTTCTCGATCGGTCCAATATTGGAAATGCCAAGACCGCTGGCATGGATACCGACCTTGGGATTGACGATGGCGCATACCAGGTGCGAACAAACCAGCGACAAGATATGTGCAATCGGTGGATGGCTTTACTAACTTGCAACAGTGGCTTCTGACCATCTTCTACATTCCGTACATCCTCTTTGAGTGGCTCGCCCTCATGTGGAAAATTGTACCTCCCCGTAAGACCTGTTGGTCCCCTTCGCGAGAAGTCATCAACTCGCTAACATCTTCTCAGATCTCTGGGCCTTTGCTACCGTCTTTGTCTGGGGGTTAGCGTCTATACTGCAGGCAGCTGCGTACAACTGGTCGGGCTTGATGGCATGCAGATGGTTTCTCGCGACCGCCGAGGCCGGCTTCGGGCCAGGCATGCCATATCTCTTTTCGTTCTACTACAACAGACGAGAACTCGGTGTGCGCTGCGGAGTCTTCTTGTCGGCTGCGCCGCTCGCCACAACCTTTGCCGGCGCGCTGGCCTACGGAATTACGCAAGGCTCGTACTCTATTGCCAGTTGGCGCCTGCTCTTCATCATTGAAGGTATACCGCCGCTGATCCTCGCTTTCGTGGTCTACTTTATGCTTCCCGACTCGACCGACAACGCAAAGTTTCTCACAGAAGAAGAAAAGGCGGTCGCTCGAGCTCGCGCCTTGCGTACAACCGGCCATGGAGAAATGGGCACATCCAAAGGCACCCAACTTGGCCGCATCGACTGGAGCGATGCCTTTGGCGCTTTCAAGACGCCACAGGTCTGGGTCCAGGCACTAATGTACTTTAGCTGCAATGTCGCCTTTGCGTCGCTGCCCGTCTTCCTGCCTACCATCCTCACAGGCATGGGCTTCACCAGCGTCAACGCACAGGGTCTCACAGCACCGCCCTACTTCCTCGCCTTCCTCGTGTGCATCTTTTCCACCTGGCTAGGCGACTACACACAGCAGCGCGGCCTGCTCATCACCGCACTCTCCTTGATCGGCTGTCTCGGATACGTCCTCCTTGCAACGTGCAAGACCGTCGCTGTCCGCTATGCAGGCGTCTTTCTCGCCGCTTCAGGCGTTTTCCCCGCCATCGCCAACATCCTCTCGTGGCTCCTGACGAACCAGCGCAGCGACACAAAGCGCGGCATCGGCATCGCGACCATGAACATTATCGGCCAGTGTGGCCCCTTGCTGGGCACGCGCGTCTTCCCCACAAGCGCCGAGCCGTACTATGTCCCGGGCATGAGCATCTGCGCTGCGTTCATGTTCTTCAATGCGATTTTGGCGTTTGGTCTGCGGACGTACTTTGCGCGCATGAACCATAAGTGGGATGGGCAGGCTGCTACTGTGAGGCCAGAGGGGCCAGCGTGGACGGAAGATGGCAAGACGTTGAGTGAGGAGGCTGAGCATATGCCTGCGGCTGGTGGTAGTGGTGGTGGTGCTGCTGCTGCTCCTGATGCTGGGTGGGAGAACTCATCGGATTGGCGGTACGCGCTTTAAGGCTGGGATACTACAGCTTGGAATATCGAATTGGGGTCAATGATTTGGGGGATTGTTGATCGCTATGAGTTTGTGATGTATAGAGGGAGGAAGGCAAGGGCAGTAGAATGGATATACCCGAGATACCGGTAATGGATGAAGATGGAGGAAGGCAATGTTGCACACATTACTAGGACAATGAGACTGTCCCTATAAATTGTGCCAATTCCATGCCGTCCCGTTCACATGATATGTTTTCTATGCCGAGTGTCGTCTCTCATGTCTCTCTTAACGAGTCCAATCTTCTACAAACACTTTTCTCCATCGTTTCTGTCACTGGGCTTTCTCCACTCTCGCATACGAAGTCCCCAGCCTTTCCAGCATATGCTCCTCGACCGTAATCGCCCTGTTGCCCTCTCCTGTTCCAGCACCAGCACCACTCCCATCAAAGGGTCTCAATTCAATGTCTGCATTCCCGTCAAAGAAGAAGGGCACTGAGTAGCGGTCACGGCCGCTCGTGTTGATGACTCTGTGGGTGGCGCTCTTGTATATGTTCCTCGTCCACAGAGAGAGCATGTCGCCGATGTTGACCACGTAGGCGTCTGGGTTGGGCGCTACAGAGTGCCAGGTGCCCGTGGAGGCGTCGAGGACTTGTAGGCCGCCGGCTGTGTCCTGGAGGAGGAGGGTGATGGCGCCTTGGGGGGGAGTGAGGTTGGGTTAGCTGGTTTAGGAGCTCTGGGATTATTCAAGCTCTTATAAGAATAATAGAAGGAAAAAAAAATAGAAGGAAAAAAAAAAGGCAAAAAAACAATGGAAGCGCCAGAAGCATGATAGGGGAGACATGATGAGCATACGGACCGAAATCAGTGTGGGCGCCTGCGCCCAGCTGTTTTGCGTCCTGTGACTGCTGCGGCGGATAGTGCAGCAGCCGGATGACGCAAACGGGATTGTTGGACATGAAGTCGTCGAGAATGTCGTCGCCATAGGGTAGGCCCTTGGCGAGGATTTCGAGTACTGTCAAGGCCACTCCCAAGACAGCATTGTAGTATGCCTCGCTGGGCTGCTGGAATTCTGCGGGTGACAGGCTTGGGGGAAACACGTTTTCACCGAGCAATTCAGGGTGTTTGCGGGCTTGTTCCGAGTCGGCTGGCATGTGCTTGCCAACATAGAAGCCCTAGACAGTGTGTGCTGTCAGAAGAGTGCTCCTTTTTCTTTTTTTTGGCATCATCATCATGAGAAGGAAAGTGGAAAAAAAAAAGAAGAAGAAAAGACCACCTGTTGATACAGGAACCCCATTGCCACAGGTAGGAAGAAAGAAAAAAAAACGCACCTCTTTCAAGTCAGGAAGGGTGTCTTCCTGCAGCGACTGGGAGCCAATGAGCTCGTACCCCCTGTTTTTGAGGATGGGGTGTTTGAGTGCGAGTTTCTCGTGCAGAGGCAGACCAAAGAGCTTCTTTGCTCCTTGAAACAAATCGTCTTGCACCGCTCTTGGAATCCCGTGGCCCACGAGGGAGAAGAAGCCGACAGTCATGCAGGCATCGCGCACATCACTGACGATTTGTGCGGCAGCGGCAGAGGATGGGTCGTGGAGGTAAGGCGCGATGTCGATGGTGGGGATGTTGAACCCGGCACTCTGTTGCGGAGGAGTGGCGGTCATGTTTGTGCGCTACTGTGTCGACGCGACGCCGGTGATGTCGGTGCTGCTGCTGCCGATGCTGGTGATATTGACTCAACAATGATGTGCTTGGCTCGAACAAGGGCGAAGCCCCAGACTTGTGCGTTTCAACGCCCTATCGCGGGGATATGAATGGGATTTTTGGGGGGGAAGCCAGCCGGGCAGTTGATTCCCCGTGTTGCCTTGTTCCGCTTCATGCGCCCTGCCCTGCCCAAGATAAGAAGTCAACAGGTCCCAGAAGGCTGGCTGATTGAGCGTATGGGCGTGCTGCCTGGCGAGCGGAGACTGCCGGTCGCCTAGCCCGGGGCGTCTGCGGTTGTGTATCTGTTGTTCTTTGTTGGGGGCGTTGCAACGTGCCCATGCAGTCGCTCATCGTGCCACTGCTCTCTGGACTGCTTGGAGTTGAGGAACTGAGATGCTCAAATAACACTTCACAGGCGAACACGACTTTGACTACCCCAGGTACACACATGCCTGTCTAGTTGACGGGACGTTGGCCCAAGGTGGATCGTGTCTCGGATCCCAATTATACAACACGCTATTGGTTCGTGAGCTCGTGTGAGTGATTTGGCTTGGCAACTGACGTGAATTCGAGTAGACGATAGAAATGCTATGGGTTCGGCACTTGTGAACCAAGACGAGACGATGCAGCGATGATGGAAAGACTGAAGACTGAACCTAGATTGTGAATGTATTTTTTATTCTTATTTTCGGACGTCTTGGTTTGTGTATCAGAATCATGCTGGCGCTGGAAGCTGGGAGCTCAATGCCACAAACCACTATACTCACGGGCCATGTACAGTACATACACACGAACTTGTAGGTACTCGAGCGTTTGCAGAAAAAAATTAAGTAAACTGAATGTAGCCCCGAGTACATGGTCGGGCTTTCATGAAAACAATACTTGACTGGTCGACCCTAAACTAAACCTAAACTATCCTGTTTCCCACCAAGCTCAAATGGCCACGTGTACGATACTCTCTAGACGTGGCCATATCAAACAATAACACTACAAAAAAACTCTCTCCTGTCTCTCCTCGTTCCCTCGTGTACCTCAATCCCAGGCCTGCCTATCTCCCGTCTGATTTGCGTCTGGAGCTAATGATCGTGGTGTCTGGTGAATTGGCAGACTGGTTTTTTTTTATAGCGCACATACGAGGTAGAGAAAGAGACTGATCTGATCTCGTGCTGTTTATTTTCATCCCAAGTCCCGACTGAACTGACCCTCTGGGAGACGAAAACAGGAAACGAGAAATCCCCAACCTGCTTAGGTCATCGTGGTGGTGCCCTCGATGCAAGTAATGGGGGTACCGTCGGCGGCGACGGCGTTGATTGTAAGATGGTACTCTGCCTTTAAAGAAGGAGGAAGGGAGAAGAGACGGTGGTGTTAGCTTTCATCGTCGCCTCTTTCAGTGAGTAGAGCAAGTAGAATATTCACATTACGGAATAGATTACAAGGCAACTGGGAACGCGAAAGCAGAGGCAGGGGTTTGAGAAAAAATTAAGAGATGTGCAGAAACAAACAACTCCCACAAAAAAAAAAAGGAAAAATTACCTGGGGAATCATGGAAGGGATCTGAATCGTCTTGGACAGGGTCGGCGATCCGGCGCTGAGCGGGCACGACTGGCCGACCATTTTAATCACGTCGCAAAAGTCGAACTGTTTGTCCAGGAGCTTTTTGCCGCCCAGCTCGAGGCCCAAGGTGATCTTGGCGCCCTTGGCGATGGTCGAACTGACCTGGCCCTGGGCCGAGATGGTGATCGAGGAGCCACTGTGGTTGAGGCCGTGGTTGTGATTGTCAATATGCGTGGGTGGCTTGTTCTTTGCGGAGAAGAAAGGGGAGGGAAGCAGAGAGAAGGGAAGCGGGCATGGTTTGGGGACTTGGTTGTGTTCTTGTGATTACGAGGCATTGCTCATATATTCGATAGAACAACTGGCGTGTATGTGATATACTCGCCTTTAAAGTCCATTCCTGCTACTTCACCAGGAAGGAAAAAAAGAAAAAGAAAAAAAAAAAGAAAAAGAAAAGGGACTCACTGCTTGGGTGAGTTGGGATCGAAATCAACCCGGGTAATCTTGAGGACATCCTTTGCGTGGTCGCCCTTGCACAGATGCAGCGGGTTGTTGCCAGGCACCTTGTTGTCGTCGCTCATGTAGAAGCTGTTGTAGGTATGGTTGAGGAAACCGGCCTTGTCGAGGACGGAAGAGTCGAGCGCAGAGAGGCTCCCGTCGGACTCCGTGTCTGTCCCTGCAACGTCGGCGGCGGCGGCGGCTCTCCACTCGGCCTTGGGCGTGGCGGCTCCGAGCACCAGACGGGTTGCGCCGCTCGCGAGGAGGGTGGCGGTCAGAGAGAGCACGCTTGAGGACCTCATGATGTATTTTGATGAAAGATAAAAAGTGCCAATAGGAAAGAGGAGGGGAAACTCGAAATAGTAGTGACTTGTTACGTAGATGTGAGAGAGGGGATGGAAAAGGAAAAGGAATTGTTTAGTTGAAGGGCCAAGATGAGGGTTTTCACATCGTCCTTTTCATATTTCGGTGCTGGCACACATGTGCCACTACTGGTTGAGCTGAATCTGCCCATCTCGACGCCAAGATCCAAGCGCTCGCAGACTATAATCGACAAAAGAGGTCCTTTTGCAAAAGCTGAATACTGGACGAGGGAGCATCCCGTGGACTTTCGTGAGCTCTCTGACGGACGCGGTGCCGTGCTCATCACATGCTGTCAAACACGCAGCGCTATGTGTCAAACATCCAGCACTATATTCAGCGCGAGGTAGGTTAAGAGCGCCAGCTTCTTTCGACAGGATGGGACGCGAGGAGCGGCTGGTGGCAGCACTGGAGCTCAGCCGCCGTAGTGACTCGTAGTCATATCGAGCTACAGGAGTAGTATTCTGAACGGCTTGCCGAGCCCGCTGTTTGAAGCTGAGGACAGCTCGTAACGGCCTCGCGTCGCGCCGGAAGAGGTGTCTACGATGGTTTCCTTTTTTGGCCGTATCGGGTTGGTTTCGAGACGGGACAGCGCGTTGAGCACGTTACATCAGGTCGCTGATTTTTTTTTGGGGGGGGGAGGGTTTTTGTTTCCGGTCTTTTCTTCCTCCTCCTCGAACGAGCTGAAGCGGGAACTTGTGATTCTCAGCTAGCATCAGCGTCATCGTCTTCGGAAATAGGGCTTGAAAAAAAAAACACCCAAAAAACCCGGGTGGACGAGGACCAATCTCGTGTGCTCGTGATGGTGAACAGTTGGACCTCGTGTACGGGCGCAAGCTATCTATGTGTTCGATAGCTCAACACGCCTCACTTTCCTACGGATATACAAGTCGGCCAAGGGCCATTTGCTTGCTTGCTTGCTTGCTTGCGGCGAGACTGAGAAGAGCGCGATTGGAGGACCAGCTCTCTACTGTGTGATCGTTGTGATGCCATGTCATTGTACCGAGCCAAATTTGCTGCAAGTATAGCAACCAGGCCAAATGATCACTTTTTTTCCCATTACACGGGAGAATAAAGAAAAAAAAAGGGAAAAAAAAGGCGCACCTTGCTGGTCAAGAGGTCCATTCCTCCCGGGTCGATATTGGCATCCAATTCACTTCAGCTGATGTCCCTAAAGCCAAGTCCGGGCGTATGACCGAGACGAAATGAGCAGACTATGTCGGATGCAGATTCTAGGTATCAGTGATCAATAGCTGAAGCAGAAGGTTGTTACGCGTTCATGGGGACTGCGGTCGTATTCATCCGTCTGTGTGAGGAGGTTTGCCTCCTGGCCACTAACACTATAAACCAAGTCCAATATAGGGACGTTCTTGCCCCTCAGCTTCACTCTCGCGACGCTGTCTCTTCGGATTATTACGAGGGTCGATGTCTCCCACATCTTCATTGAACGGCAGACCAGGTGATATAATCGCAGCTCGCTGCAAGATGCAGTGTCTTTGAGGTTTCTCTAGACACTCTGGTGTCTCCACAATTCAGGGTGTTGGTGGTGCTCGTCTGCGTGAAAACTCAAAACACGACGTCAGAACAGACTGATCCGTCATACAAATTGCCAAATGTTGCTTTGAAAACCTTCAGCTGGAAATTGGACAAGTGCCGGGAGAGAAAGTACCTAGGTAGACTATTCAGCTGCGAACCGTGAGTAGCCAATCACATCTTGTTCGCTGCACACGAACTGGCTTGTGCTTTATTTCTCGCGAAATCTGTCTTGGGTCATGAACCCCGTGGAGAAGAACCTTGAGTTGAGACTAATCTTGATTGGAAAAAAAAAAAAGAAAAAAAAAAAAAGAATGTCATGCTGCTGACACTTGCAATTCGACCTTTTGTTGCACACTCGACACAACGGGTGCTCTGATTGGTGCAGTCGATTTGGTCCAATCAGACACCCCAAAGCAGACAATGCGCCGGCGGCCAGAACCCTTCCACAAAGCGGGCCCGAGAATCGGTGCGGTCGGCTCGGTGGTGGTTACTGAACCGGGCCGGGCTCCGGGCCCGAGGGATGCTTTTGCGATCTCCAACCACGAATATCTGTTGTTGCAGAAACAAGGCTCTGTTGCCTGGTCTGACCGCAGGCAGATGAATGGCTCCCTTGGCGTATGCCTGGTGCAAGGACAGATTCTGCTTGTACCACAGACTAGGCTGGCCCGGTTTCCTGGCAAGACGCCAAGCGTGATGGCGACGGCGACTCGCAAGGACACGTATTCCTCAGGCAGAAGTGTAAGAAGGCTGCATATGGGAGAGACATGCGGCACAGCCATACCAAACGCTGACGAGCCAGCAAGCCGGGCGAGCGAACGGCGCGCGAAAAAAACCCCCACAGCAAAGAAAGAGCGGCATGCAAAGAGAAGGAGGCTGGGTACTTTGTACATGCATTGCTGACGGCCGATGCCCCCATGCTCCGGCCTGTCTTTGCGCCGTTGCGCAGTGCAAGCCCCTCCAATGGCAACTAGCGCGCGGAATGGGGCCCCATACGGTGTGCACAGGTGTGGAATCCGTCGTATGCCAAAGGGCGCAACGCACGAGGGCTCTTATTTTCCGGCAGGGCGAGACTGGTGGCACAAGACCTGTTTTCTCTCGTTTGGGTGTTGGATGCGCGATCACGCGGGATTGGACTGGATGCACGGTTTGGGCCTAGAGTAGAAACTGCCCAGCCAGTCAGCCAGTCAGCCAGTCAAGCCAAATCACAGATGCTGCTTGCCCCGAAGCAAAGCAAATTCTCAACGGGCTGACAAGATGGCAGTCAGGGATCTCGGCCTCGCACAATGTCAAACGAACAACAAGAGAGGAACGTGCAGGTGTCGTGCCGCAGCGCAGTCGATTGAGACAGACAGGGGACCGCAACATCGTGACTCATGTGTTTCGAGTATGGATTGACTTGCTTGCTGCCGCCGCGAATTGGCCGCGCTGATTTGCTGGCCTTGCCTTCTTTTTCCTGTCTCCCAGTGCTGGCAACGCGCAATGGAGCACGCGGTGCAGCGACGCGGCTCTCGATTACCGTACATGGGTAGTGGCTTCGTCGTACAGGCTCGAAAGTACGCATGTACGGTACTGTGCTGGTCTCGTCCCTAGGAAAGCAACATTTGCATCTCGCTCGCAGGCTTTGTCCATGGCTAACTGTGCAGATTTGCTGCCAAAATCGAGGCAAGTCTGGAAATGTGCTGCGACCGAGTCGATGCTACAGTTAGCTGCAACTCGGAACGTCCAAAGGGAAGCAAGCAAGCAAGCAAACAAACAAGCAAAAACGTACGCCTCTTTTTTTGGTTTACTTGTGATATGGTTAATTGTCCTCATGGTAGGAGGAGTCCGGGATCCGCGGTGGACAGAGGAGGATTGCGGATTGGATGCTGAGGCCAAAGCGCAGCGCCGCAGCGCCGCAGCGCAACAGCGAGAAGCGTCTCTTGGTCAGCAGCCCGCTGGCCGGCTTGGCAGCACCTTGGCACTGTAGAGGACGCTTTGGGGCCTGCTAAATCTTCCAGCGGACCTGGCACTAGGCCTGTTCAGGTTCGCCGGCGGACCCTAGCGCTCTGCCAGATCACTATGCTCACGCCCCGGGACAGTTGCAAGGTTTTCTACTCGCCGCACGTTCTGGTGGTTACGCGCAGCAGTCTGTCGTGAGCTGCTTCGTGATGCGAACAAGACGGTTCCAGCGTGAGAGTTGCACGACTTCCAAGTCAATTCATCAAATTCAAAGTCGATTCATCGCACTAGGTGTTCTTTTTCTGTTTTTCTCACTGTGGCAGGCGCATATCTCCCGCGCTGAATGGCCCTGTCCCAGGCCAGACGTAGGCGTCGAGGCAATTCTGTGGGGTGCAGCTGAGCTAAGCCGACCCCTCACGTGACGATAGAGCTGTGACTCATTGCGCATCAGGGGCGCCAGCAGCAGGGGGCTGGGCTGCCTGGGCCCGCCCGTAGCTCTGTACCTGCTCGCACAAACGCACCAGCCCGTTTCTGCCTACAGTACAAAATTCGCCGCGTCCCAACACCTGAAGCTGCCTTCTCCCTCCTTCTCTTCTTTTTCTCCTCTGCAACCACCCACCACACCACCACATCAATACACCCAGGACATGTCGCTCACGATGTTCTAAACACCATTTCCCCCGCAGCCTCGTGCCGTCTCCACCGACAAAATAGCTCCCACTTCTTTCTCAGACTCTTCTGTCCCCCCCCTCTCCACTCCTTCAGTTCCCCGCGAACTGAACTTTCCACCTCTGGTTTTCGACCCCCCCGTCGCCACCACGGATCAACCACAGTCACCATGGCTTCCTCCCAGCGCCTCCAGCCTCACGGCATCTACATCTCTGCACAGTCAACAACAAGCACACCAACAACAACTGCCGCCGCCGCCGCTGCCCCCTGCTCTTGCGCCCAGCGAGGACTTTGTTCTGTTTCCGCCCGAACCCGCACCTAGTCGTCCTGCTCAAGCACCGCCGTCGTCTTCTCACGGCTTTGGACTCAACACTGTACAGCAACGACAACGACAACGGTTTCTCGCCTCGCCTCGAACCCCAGCCCTCGACGGAATAGCCCTTGCTCGCCGCCGCCGCCACCACCACCAATCGCAGCAACAGCTCGCCTACGGCCCTTTCTCAGCCCCCAACAACAGCGCGGCTGCCAACGCTCGGCTTCCTCGACGCCCCATCCCCCCAGTGCCTGCTTTTCCCCAGTCTGCCAACACGGCCAGCAACATGGAACTGGGTACGGCCACCCCTCGTTTGCAGCCCTTTTCTGACTTGACCGCGCGCTCACATTTTCCTCGTGCAGACATTGATCTTCCAGACTTTGCCTCTTTTGGCGCGGGAACTCCCATCTCGGAGTTCCCCTCGCCCGCAAACCCGGGCTTTGGCCTCGACTTGAGCGGCTCCCTGCACAACTCGGTCACGAGCGTGTCTCCCAACGACCTGCTCCTGACAGACAACATCTTCTCAGCTCCCAACTCGGCTGCTCTGAGCCAACTGACCACGCCCTCGGTTGGCTACAACACGTCGCCCGAGTTTGGCTATGACTGCTCGCCTCTGTTCCAGACCGACGACCTCGACGCTCAACAGCCATTCTGGTCATCTCTGTTTCCCGATGCCGCTACGACGGCCGTTTCCGCTGCTGTCCCGGCTGCGGCTGCTCCCTCGCCTTCGCCGCCGCAGCAGCAGCAGCAGTCGCTTGCCGCATCAATTGAGCAATCGCCTGCCACGGAGTCCGAAGACCTGGAGATTGATGTTCAGCCTCGTACGGCTCGCAAGCCCAGCGACTCGTTCTCTCCTTCGGACCGCCGCCACTCTTCCACTTCTGGAGTGAGCGCGCGTCGCCGTGGACGCCCTCTACCTCCCATCACCATCGACGACCCCAGCGACATGGTGGGCATGAAGCGAGCCAAGAACACTCTTGCTGCTCGCAAGTCTCGGGCACGCAAGGCAGAGCGCATGGATGAACTCGAGCAAAAGGTTCGCGAACTGGAAGCCGAAAAGGAAAAGCTTGAGGCGCAGGTTGCTCACTGGAAGAGCCTTGCGTCTGCTCGTGGCTGACTGGCCTGAAACGGCTCATTCTCCCGCTCACCTCTCAAAAGTTGTTGTTTGTTACTTGCAAAGATGCTGCTGCTTTATTTGTTCTGCTTGCTCACTCGTAAGAGCTGGGAGGAGGCCGATTCTTGGGACTATTTTCCTCGTTTGCTATTTTTGTTCCTAGGAACTGCTCCTCCTTTTCACATGGGTTTCTTATTATGGGCTTGGATTTTCTTGGGGCCAGCAGTACCTGCCACGTTTCGATCGTGGCCATGAATAGGACTCTAGCCGGGTTATTGTAACGAGCCACTTGGTCTCGGATTTATTTTGAGCGGGACCGTGATGTTGCCATAGGCATGCATGTTGCTAAGCGGCTGTTGTACGCTACGTGCACAGCATCGACACAATTTCAGCGCTGGTTCTCACCACTTTTTGTCCCTTCTTGGCCGTGATGTCGTGTATTTTTGTCACTGATACGGTAGACATTCGCTTCAGAGAGAGATTCTCGTTGCGGCCTGTCTTCTCGACCGCCAATCATCGCACCAACAAGTAGTCGACGCTAGTAACGGCTTGATTCAGACACCATAATATCTCTCGTGGCCTAACACGTCTTCCGCTTTGAGGCCGGAACTGCGCCGGAATTCCGCAACCACAGAAATTATGTCATGATGCGAGACAGATGTATATAAACAATCCACTTTTGGGTGGTATTGATCGGTTTCTATTCTTCGACTTCATCTCACTTGTAAGCTAGACAATCAGTTACATTCACATTCACGTGCAAGTATAGTGTATCTTTTTTTTTCTTCCTTTTTTATTCTCCTGATAAACAAGGCGCATCCATCATACATACATACATACATAGCCCATTGCATAAACCCAAAACCCAACAATGGCATCCACCACGAGCGAGAGCACCAGCAAAAGCAGCCGAGGCTACACCATGGGCTACTCGCACGCGACAACGTCGTCGCACGCCTCGCGCACCATGCACACCGACGCCGCCTTTGTCATCCCACACATCAAGCCACACCACAAGATCCTCGACGTCGGATGCGGGCCGGGCACCATCACGGCGGGCTTTGCAGACCTCGTGCACAAGTCTGCCGGCGGCAGCGTGACGGGTGTCGACTCGGGGTTGCCTGTGATTGAGGCTGCGCGCAGCCTGCACTGTTGCTCTTCTTCTGCTTCTTCTTCTTCTGCTCCCGGTGCTGGTGACGGTGAGGGTCGAGACAACGACGACAGAGCCACCGTCACCTTTGAACACGCCAATGTTCTCGACGGGCTTCCCTTCCCCGACAACACCTTCGACGTCGTCTTCACCTCGCAGACCCTGCTGCACCTCGCGCCGGCGCCGGAAGCGCCCTCTGCCGCCCTCGGCGAGATGCGCCGCGTGCTGAAGCCAGGCGGGTTTCTTGCGGCGCGCGACGCCGCCTCGCTCACCTGGTTCCCGTACACGAGCGAGCTGCACCGGTGCATGACGCAGCGCATGTTTGCCGCGCTGGGGACCCCCGATGCAGCGGTGGGCGGCAAGATGAAGGGGCTTTTGCGGGCCAGCGGGTGGGATGTGAGCGACGAGGCGATGGCGCAGGGCCGGTTCGTGGCTGGTGCGGGGACGACGATTGTGACGGGCCAGGACAAGTGTCGCTGGTGGCGGGACTCGATGGGCGGTCGGCTGAGGCCGGGGGAGCAATTCCGAGAGGGCTGGGTCAAGGCGGGGCTGAGTGAGGAGCAGTGTGATGAGGCGAGAGAATGGTTGGATCGGTGGGCCGAGGCCGAGGATGCGTGGTACGGAGCGTTGCAGAGCGAGGTTTTGATTTGGAAGTGAGCATGTAGTGCTGGTCAGAGGATGTCGATATATATAGTCAGAGGATATCGATATAGATACATATAGATATATATATAATTTCAACAAGATCAACTAGTGGCTAATATTTCCTTCTAGAGTCAAGCAAGAGTCTTGAGTATCTCCAGATATCAAAGATGAGATTTCGAATTCAACAGAGTCCTCCTCACTCCAGTCAAGATCCAAAAAAAAGACAACACACCAACCCAACCTCAACGCCTCAACTTCTCATCGAACCACCGAATCGCATCCTCCTCCGCCTCCTCCGCTCTCTTCGCATCGACTGCCCACGGATCAGCCCTGACACAAAACCCATGTGCACAATCCCCATACACCTTGACCACACCCCTCTCCCTCTGGTCCCTGTCTTCCGCACCCACAATGCCCTCGATCAACCCAGAGTGCTCCGGCACTTTGACGCGATGGTCCCTCTCGGCTAGCGCAAAAAACACAGGAACATCCTTGATCCGCTCTACGTCACCGGGCAACTCGAGCAGACTCGGGTGGCCTGTGAAGACGGCGTCAACGAGCGGCTTCTTGGTCTTGCTGTCGTTGCTGTCGTCAGGGTAGTCGCTGTCCCGAGGCGCGTCCGAGACGGGACCGTGGTGGCTGGCTTGGTGGGTCAGCAGGAGAGCGTGCTTCCCACCCCAGCAGAAGCCTGCGACGCCGATGGGGAGGGTGGCGGTGCCTCCGTAGCCTTGGCTGCGGCCTTGGTCTGCGGCGAGGGAGGTGAAGAAGGCGTGCACGGTGGGCCAGGAGCGAGAGACACGGTTGTGATAGAGCCAGGGGAGGAAGGCCAAGGCGAGGCGCACGATGTGGTATCTTCCAATGGTCAGTTGGCGGGCCAGTGAGTGAATGGTAGGTGGTGATTTGGGATGTGGAGAAGGTGTCGACTGCGGCCAAGCAGATGTGAAGGCGATGGATGATATGAGGGAAAAAAGAGGGAGTTTGTTACGGTTTGATCAGATAGTTGCCCGGTGCCAGGACAATCTTCATCGAATCGAGCATGTAAGCTGGCGCAGAGTGACCTGTAGCAAGCAGTCAGCAAGTGAGTGAGTATGAGTATAAGCACCTTTGGGACAAATGCCCGAGTCACTCCTTGGCAGGCCCCCTTCCTTCGCTGCTCTCTTATCCCATTGAAGCCACCTTCGATATCACAAGGTCCACACCACCGTCACACACCAGGAAAACACATACCAAGCATGAAATCCGGCAAGTAAACAAGATACCCGCCCTTGGCCGCATACGTGTCGGCCAACAGCTTGTTATTCGTAAACGCGAGGCCAAACGCATCCGGGATGATGACAATGATGCCCTTTGGTGGCGCTGACGACGGCGCTGGCTCGGCAACGTATGTGTCGAGGCCGTAGAGTCTGATCATTTTGCCCTGGGGCTGCGCGGTGCGCTGCGTGCCGGAGAAGCAGTCGGGACAGGACATTGTGCGTGTATGGTGTATTGATTAGTCGAGAGTCGATTGTTGATGCGTGTTGTTGTTGTTGTTGGTGGTGGTGGTGATGGTGGTGATGGTGGTGATGGTGATGATGGTGATGATGAAGAACAAGGGAGATGGCACTATCTCAGCGGCTTGTGATCCAGACGTGTCAGATGCAAGTGAGCAGCAGTGAGCAAGTGAGCAAGCCAACTCCGTCGTGCGCGCTCCCTTGATAAATAAAGAAACATCAATCAAGACTGGCGGGTAATCAGGTCGCATCTGATATCGTCTTCACTACCCTCCGCACGCCTTTATTCACGCCGTATTACAACGCGGTGACTGAGTAAGCACATGCAGTGACTCGGTCAATGATCAGTATGGGGTTTTGACTGAATTCGTTACGCCGAAATCCGGCAAGCCGCAAAGGGAAACAAGAACTAGTTGCAGAGCCACCACATACACATAAATCCGGCTTATGCCCAGCGTATTTGACGATCATTCGCGTTTTTGATGACCTCGGGTGCGAATAGAATAGCATCTACTGATTTCTTCACTTTCAATCAGCCTTTTCAGCCTTTTCAAGGTGACGATACCGTGGCTGACAACAACGCTGTTGTGATGCTCCGATCTCATAAAAGCTTGTGGTCGCTAGTAATCCCGAATTTGTCCTTGTGGGAGATACCGCCAATCCGAGAAATACGCCGCCGTCGTCCCATTGCCTCCATTGCTCGTCGCATAAATGCCCAGAAATGTGCCTAGATCATCGTCAGCCTCTTGCGATTCAGTCACTCCCAGGCGTGGTCTCCATCTTGCGTCTTTTTCTTTCAACAACAGATAAGACCTGGAGTAGTCGAGAAACCAGTACAAGAGGCGAAAAGATGAGAGAAGGGAGATACAAGAAAAGCACAACTCACCAGTAAACCCATAACTCAACGCATTATTCGGCACATACACAATTGTCTGCAGCTCTTCCTCGTCCCCGTCCCCATCTTCACATGCCAATCCAACCGAAAACGCAAAATGCGTCTCGTTCGGCGCCTTGATCTCAAACACCAACGGCTTGCCGAGCCACGCATCAGGCAACGGCGTAACCACCGGCGCAGGCACAGCAACAGCCGAGATTCCTCTGTACCTTAGCTGCAGCACCGGCTCTGCATCACCAGTAGAGCTCTCATTCGCAGACGACGACGACGACAACGACGGCGACACGACGACCCCCAAATCTAGATGATGGTCCTGCGTCAGAAATGCCGTGACGCCCGCTTCCTCACCCACCTCTGTTGGCGCGTACTCGACCAGCGTGGCGCGGTACGTAAACAGCGTGTCTTGCTGTCTGCGTCCCACAAATGTCTGACCGCCCAGCGCAGAGGTGCCGTCTAGTCCCGTCAAATTAGAGCTCGACGGGAGCAGGCGGAGAGTATTTGCATGACCAGCATCAGGCGAGACAGCAAAGGACGACGCGTTGGGGAACCGATAGTACGTGAAGTGCGGGGGCAGATCCGACCCAGGCGGGAAATTAAAGTCATCGCCTTCGTCGATCCACGGACCGAGCCCACAGGGAATATATTTGTCGACGGGGGGCAGCGCCCACACGCTTTCTTCGCCCGTGATGGGTGTCCAGATGGGAAAACTGCCCTGCGTGCTGTTGTTGTTGGCAATGTCCCACGAGACAGCTGTCAGGACGGTCTCGCGGCCCATGGGGTGGGTGTCGGATGCTGGCCCTCCTCGTGTCGACAGTGCAACGCCCCACCAGTTGTCGCTGGCGTCCTGAAAGACGTCTGCATGGCCGACGGTCTGGAAGTAGTTTGTAGTATTGGCGGCTGTGAGCTCTGGATCTGCGGGGTCGCCATCGTAGGGGCCTAGAAGGGCGCGCGAGCGCGCCATGTCGACCCTGTGGCCGTACCCTGTCCCTCCTTCTGCGACGAGGAGGTAGTAGCATCCTCCGCCATCATCGTGTGTAGTCGTAGCAGTAGCATTGCTCTCATCAGGGTGGTAGTACAGATGCGGTCCCTCGGGAGCCTCAGCACCAGCGGCGCCGTTCCAGATAATCTGCCAGTCCTCTAGCAATTCCCCTGTGCTGAGGTCGATAGGCGCGAGCTCCAAACCAGGATAGACGCGGTAGAAATGTGAGCCAACAATGTAGGCCTGACCGTCTGTGTCCCAGAAGGGTGAGGTGTCGTAGCCAAAGAAGGGAAAGTGGGTGGCGATGCTCCATGAGGCTGGGTCGTAAGGATTTGTCGAATTGAAGAGGATCTGGATATGTCAGTACTCACATGCATTGGAAGCTATTCAGAGCTCATCTTGATCCTCAACAGCATCTTTATAACGAGAGTGCTAGAGGCATGGCTTTTGAGCAACCAAGAGGGTTCACACTCACATTGTCCCACCTCGTGGAGTCGTTATCGGGCCGTGTGTCATCAAAGACGAGCGTTGTCACCAGCCAAAAAGTGCCGTTGCTGTATCGAATAGTTGGAGCCCAAATGCCACTGTGACACGGTCAGTCTGTCAAACAGCCTGCAGTGCTCTGGCGAAAATCAACTATTGCCTCACTCCACGCACCTAGTTGAGCTGTTGGTATCAGCCAGTGTTGGAAGCTGCTCTTCCCGGTTCAAGACATTCCCTAGTTGTTGGTGTTTGCCAATGAGTCTATGGTAGGAGATCTTCCCACGCGCCTACCGGGCAGACTTACCTATAAGCTTCCAATTCTGCAAGTCCTTGCTTGCGTGAACTGGGATCCCGGGAAAGGCGTTGAAGCTCGACGAAGCACAAAAGAAGGTATCGTTCCACTCGCGCACGAAGATGCAGCTTGGATCTGGATGGAAGCCAGGCAACATGGGGTTGTAGATTGTTGAGTTCGTAGCGTGCGCGCACATTTGCACAAGTGAGCCAAGAAGCGCATATCGCCATGATGCTGTTGCCCGAGCCATCGTGATGCAGCTGCAGCTTCACCTCTGGACAGAACAAGGCACCGCACATGTTTGTCCGAAAGACTAATTATATGCTCATGTACACACATAAACCCAAGTGTATGCAGCACGTTTTGGCTTCGCTCATAGACATCAAAAGTGCTTCCCTTTCCCCGCACCACCACAAGTGCTGCTCGCGAGTCGATCCGGTTAAATGACCTTCTTCTAAGCTCTAGCAAACAATTCTGCACTGTTGCATCACTGGAGATTCCTTGTCGGCTCAACGTCTGCCGAAACTTTTCTGAAAGAGGAGGGTCCGGGCTGGTAGACAATGCCTACTACAGAACACTGCTATGATGCTCTGTAGCAAGGCAAGACACGAACGGAAGTTACCAGTGTCTACGATCGCTCATTTGTACATGTCGATGGGTGTCGGACGTAACACTGGATAGGTCTTGTAAGTAAAACTGCTGGTGGTGCATCACCAAGTGAACAGATAGACACATGGCTTCTGGTTGATGGAAGAATCAGTGCAGAGGCAGGATAGGATAAATCAAATGGTGAGAAAGCCATCAATCCGTGGTCAAGCAGTGCCCGCACTATCCATATCCTTGGCCCAATCAAACCAATAGTTATCGCCCAGATTGTCAATGTCCATTTGCAGATCCAAATCGGCAAACACGTCGGCTCCGGGGTCTGTGTCTGTCCAAAGAAAAGATGCAGCTCCTGACCATTGAGCTGCGCTGTTGGGATCCATGGAGGACGAATCGTTGGCGTCGGATGGAAGGCTCTTCTGAACTTCCATGGCATAACCAGTATACTGATGATTCACCATAGGCAAGGAGAGTTGCCGTGGTCCATGCAAAACGTGGTCAGATGCAGTATTGCTCTGCAAGTCGTCATGTGGAAACGAAGTTGGATAGTGGCTCTCCAGTCCGACTGATTGCGGCTTGACCTGATCAGCTCCTGTGGGCTCAGAGGCCATCGAATCACCAGGAATTTCGTTATTAAAATTTGCAATATCTTGCTTGTGGACGCTTGAGTCTGTCGGTCCGGTAAACAGCCTAAGCCAGTATTTTCGAAACTCCTCACCAGAATAGAACGGACACTGGCTCGTTATGGCGGGTATATTGCCGTCTTCGAGCTCAAGCTGCTGTAGGCTGTGCGCGTCGCCTCGCAGCCGCTGAATCTCACTGGCGCGATGCTGGCGTGCCTTGGCCATCAGTTTTCGCAGCGGAACCCAACTTTGCAGCTTCTTGTGGACGGTGGGCTGTGGCGGGATCAACCAAGTGCTGTGCAGCGCGAGCCACGCGCGCTCAACAATGGGAGATAGAGGGCGACGGGCAACCTCAATGAGCATGAACACCACAGCATACCAGTGGGTATACGTTTGGTACATCCAACGCCACTGGCGGCTATTCTGCTCGGCATTGAGAGCATGGTTCCATTCGGCGACTTGAATTGCATGCTTCAGCAGCTTGTTGCGTATCTCGGCAGATTTCTGCTGGTCGGTAGTAGAGAAGAGGGTGGGTGTGTAGATTATAAGCGTCATCTTGGAGACAACGAGATGTAGACAGGTCGTGCCGACCCATAGAGATATGACTGGATCCGCCTGTGCGTAGCAGGCATAATTGGACTGGAGGGTTCCACCCAGCTCGTCCAAGAGGCGGTCCTGATCTTCAAGGCTCGGGGAGCCTTGCTTTCCACTGAGTGTCATCAATCGTCTGGTAATATCACAGATCTTGAAAATGTCAATTGGAAAGGTCATATCAGTCAATCCCTTTCGCTCTTGGGGCGTCTCTTGGGTATCAGGACTGATGTCAGTGTCGTTGATGTTGCGTGGAAACTTTGTGTCGAAACTGTCTGCTGCGATCATGTACTCGGTGCCTTGGTCCTCGGATGCTCTTACATCTGGTGTAGGTGTTAGATGAAAGTATCATGAGAAATGGGAGGGGGCAGCGCTTTATGAAAAAGAACTTGTTCATTGAGAATTGAACAATGGAGGAGCGTAGAGGACGTACCAAGCTGCTGAAATGTTAGAGTCTCACTTCGACAAAGCAGAAAACTGCATTTACTGCGCAACAGGACATACCATACAAAGCGTCCACCAGACTCTTCTTCTTATCTCCACATCATAAGGACTCAAATGCGCAAAGTTGGTCCCGTCCCTTTGCAAACCGAGAGCCTGGGCCATCCTGATAGCAAGTCCCACCATCATCCACACGAAGCGAGGGCTATCATGACGGCGAGCGAGGGCCAAGAAGACGACAAATGCTTGCAAAACCGTGAGATCAGGCACATTGAGGAAATCGGCTCGAGCAAGAGCATGTTCGAGGCCAAGGCGGAATTTGAGGTTGAGTTCCCCTTTGCTCGTGCCAAAGTTGTTGAGAACCTAGAAGACAGACATTTGTAAAGGCTCTTGCGCAGCACCCCGCCAGGTCTGAGAAGACTTACATCGTCTTCCTCCATGGACGTCACTGCAGCATAGTAAACTGCAAACAAGAGGGCTTCCTTTGAAGGAGGCAGGGTGGAAGCATCTGCACCTCGCAAATCACGCACCGTCTTGGCTAGAGTCGGCATATGAACGGCCTGGGTAAAGATGTTGACGTTTTCCGAATATGTATTGAGCAGAAAAGGAATCTGTGAAGGCAAAGGGTGGAACTCGCGAGAGTCAACACGAGACGAGCCCAAGTTGTGGCCAAATAAGAAGGCATGGCGTTCCGAGGGCGTGCGGTCAATCTCTTGCATGGAACGAGTGCGTCCAGAGGTAGGATATCCGTCTGAGGAATCGGAGTCATCGCCTGCGAGATCCATCTTGAGTCCGTGAAGCTGAGACAAAACAACGGCCGACGGGTTAGTGATATGGCTCATTCGTTGCTGCGTCGGTCCAGAGATCATTAGAGACATACCTCATCCTGATCAATAAACAATTAGCCAGTGCTAGAGCCACAAACAGAATCAACAAGTGACAGTGAGACCAACGTCGACACGAGACCAGAAGCCCGAGCTGATATAGCGACTCTGGTTTGCATCCTTGAGCACCATACGGCCGAATTGCTTGTGTATACCAGTCGGGCCTGCAATCGACGACATAGCGGCATCATGGCTGTTTCCCGTACCATGTGCCATGCTGCTCCTAGGCGAGTTGCCAGAAGAGGTCGGTCCCGAGGCGTCGCTGGCAGCAGAAACAGCCGCCGCGTTAGCCTGCTCAAGCTGGCCGCTCAGCTCCTTGACGAGGCTCTCGAGAGTGCGCAGCCGCTCCATTACATGTGGCGCCTGTGCAAGATTGGGCTGGCTGGTGGCAGCTGAGCCATCTTGGGAAGAGAGTGTGCCATCGTGGGTCAGGCGCTCAAGGCGACGAGCCCAGCGCGGAGGACGATCCAAGGACGGGAAAACGCACACGATGTTTCCTCGACGGCAGTTGGAGCATGGATCGGCCTTGTCACAGCGTACCTTGCGGCGACGACATAGCACGCAGCTTCGCAGCTTCGAGGCCGAGGTCGAGGCGGATGCTGGTAGTGGTGGTGGTGGTGGTTGCAGTTGTTGCGGTGGTGCGGCGGCCGAGCTCGCGTCTTTCTCGGAGGCTGTGGCCGAGTTGGGCCCGCCTGCATCCGAGGCCGCACTGCCACTGGCCATGGAGTCGATTGCATGCGAAGTACTCGACTTTTCTCTCTTTCGAGTCGCTAGCTTCCTCGTTCTTGCTTGATCGACTTGGTCACAGCATTAACCTCGTGGTGGGAATAAGTCGAGTCGCACCCTTGCAAGGTTGTCAAAGGCAGTCCTGAGACGAGGAACGCTCGGCGGATGCGTGCAAGCCATGTGAAAGCCACCGCTGGAACGCCAAGCTGGTGCCTAAACCCTGTCGCGGGGCCCGAATAGGGCTCGGCTGCGCTGGAAAAGACCCTGAAGACCATGCTAAAGAACCCCCTGAAAGCTGCAACTTCTAGGGCCTTGTGTGCTGCAGCGCGACTCGAGCGCTGGGGTGCTGTTAGTCAGCCTCGCGCGCTTCTCGGCAACAAGCATTGCTGCAGCCAATTGGTCGCCAACAACGTCGCGATAGCTTCGCACAAGGCTCGCTTCCTCAACCGCGACATGGGTTGAAGACTTACCAACTATATAACAAACAAATCTCTGTCTTGGATGTAAGTCAATCCTGATCCAGCATTCTCTTCATCAAACAAGACACCTAGAAAATATTACTACTCTTAGTTTCCAACAGCAATAGATCACAACTTCATAGCCCAGAAGTCTTGTCTACATAACACACGAATCAAACCCTCAATCACCTATTCTACAACGATACGACATGTCTGCTCCTCAAACTTTTGCCTTCCTAGGCGCCTCCACCGGCGTTGGCCACTCTGCCCTCAAGCACTCGCTCGCCGCAGGCCACCAATGCGTTGCCCTCTGTCGCGACCCTTCCAAGCTGACCGCCGCGCTCCCTCTTGAGAGCAACCCAAACCTGCGCATCGTCGAGGGCAACGCACATGACGTGGACGCCGTCTCGCGCCTTATCCAGAAGCCAGACGGCTCCCTCGTGGACAAGATCATCTCCACCATTGGCTCGCGGCCCACTCTCAAAGCCGACAAGGGCTTCTTTGGCGACCCCGAGGTCTGCCAAAAGGGCATGGCCACCCTGCTGGCTGCCATTGCCCAGCTGCGTCAGTCCGGTGCCGCAGGCCGTCCTTATATCGTGGTCTGCGGCACCACGGGCATGTCCAAGTTTGGACGCGATATCCCGCTGCTCATGGTGCCCCTCTACTTGGCGCTCAGGGTGCCGCATGCCGACAAGACCGTCATGGAGGAGCGGCTTGTTGGCAGCGGCGAGGAATTTACCATCGTCCACTGCAGTCTACTGACGGATGGCGCGTCGGACCGCACGATTCGCGTCGGTGTTGAGGATCCCAAACATGGCACGGAGACCAAGGCCATTGGCTACACGATCTCGCGTGAGGATGCTGGCAAGTGGTTTGCTGATCACTTGTTGAACAAGAAGGAGTCGCGATACCTCAACAAGATCGTCAAGATCACGTATTAGACGGTGGATCAAGCATCTGCATCTTTCTTTCGGTGTCTGGTTTGGCTATGAGGCACGACTTCTCGTTTTTGGCATGAATCCGCGCCATTCTTCTGGAAGAGGCGCTCATGGAGTATAGCGAGGTTTTGATGTTTTCTTTTTTTTTTGTCTCTCGATTTTAGACTATGGTGATTGGCTGTGTTCTTATATGTTATGATCTATCTTTTCTCATCAGATATCAATATCGATTCTTACTGAGCACTCTTATCTGAAATCTCAAGACAACAGCCCGCCATCATATTCCGATACCGTGACACTGCAGCCCTGAATGTGCTGATGTTGATACATCATTTGATATTGCGTCAGCTTTTGGCTGTTGGTTTCACTGTCTTTCGAGTCCCGGCTGGTTTTCCAATGGCTATTGTCATTACCGCTAAACTTCCTGCTGCGTACACCAAGAACCTGCTGAAATCACCGTTATTCAGAACAAGGCATCTACGATATTTACGTGCCACAGCATTGATATTGTACGCACGCATCCTCTTGTTTTACATGTCCACCGAGACAGGAAATGCAGAAATTCCATCGACCCCGATGCTGCTCTTACAAGACATAGATACTACTATGAAGAGACTCGCTTGTGTACCAATTTCGTGTGTCAACTTGAGGTTAAATACATATATGTACAAATGACATGCTATTTTGTCCCTTGTTCTCCTTTGCAGTCCGTCAAACACACAGTAAGTATGCGCAAATTCTCGAGTCAACTTCCACTTACACGCGAAATCCTTACTTACCTACCGCCTCAGCTCTACTCTCGCCGCTCGACCGAGGCATGCGTTGCCCACCACCGCCTCACTCAAGCATCAAGCTTCCGCGAGCCAGCATTTCAGGTTGCCTGCAAGTGCTTTGGTGCAGCTCATCCAATGCAGACCCAGGCACACATAGCTTAGATTTGCAGATTCACTAGGGCATGCTTCATGCAGCGGTGCCACTCACTTCTTTGCCCACTCACTAAAATGTGGCAAAAAAGGAAGAAGAAAAAAAGAAGAAAAAACCGAGCTGGTTACAGCACCATGCCAGAATCCTGAATCATTTCCAAAGGCAACCAGTATCCAAGCTTTCAAACATGCGTCAGCGTTCTTCTCCTCGTCTTGTTATGCGGATCAGCACAGACATGGTTGCCACTATCACGATTCACACGTGTTGGTTGTCATAAATCATGCCTTCTGGCCAGGTTCGATAGTCAACCTAGCAAATTGCAAATGGGCTATCCACGTATCCTTTTCCGGGTCCTTCCCAGGAAAGCATACCGCACCGCGAAGAACAATCAGAGTTTCGGTCCGAACAGAACGATCCAAGGTGAGCAGTATTCCCTCCACCCTCCTTCAAAGAGTGCAAACTTACCAATCCATCAGCCCACCAACGGACCAACAGGCAGACAAATCTAGACTTGCCCAAGGATGGAGTGGTTTATAGCGCTCACAGTCTGCCCTACCAATCGAGCGAGGAACACCCATTCGCCCTCGCTCAAGATCCCGCCCGGGCCGCCTTCTAGACCGCCCGGTACGACGGTCGGCGGTCGTCACCGAGCGACACTGGCAGGCTGGATGTATGTGCTAGAGCTACAGATGGGGATGCGGAACGTGCGGACAAGCAAGGACAAGGGAGGTGCTTGTAGGAACCACGTGCGGCTGTGACTATGCCACTGGGTGCTGCTACTGTTGCCCGGAGCTTGCGAAAGGGTCGGTGCGGTGCGGTACGGTACGGTGCGGGACAGTGAAGAGCAGTGCGGAATTGTGCGACTCAAGCCAAGCCGGTCAGTCGGCCAGCCAGCCAGCCAGCCAGTCGAACCAGGTCCAGCACGTCAAGATCGCGGGAGAGGCTTGGCCTGCTGGCCAGCTGATTGGACAGGTTGGCTGGCTGGCTGTGGCTGGCTGCATTGGTCTAGACACTGATAGGGGTTGCCACTCCCCCAGCTGACACGTGTGGTTTGTACTGTTGAGCCAGAGTCTGTCTAGGCGAGTCAAGAAAGAAAGCCCTAGGGGTAAAAAAAGCGTGTAGAGTACAAGACCTCGGTGAAAAGGATGAGGGTGGAATCACGCACGCAAGGCGATGATCGCAGACGTTCAGGTCGTGCAAGCAGGCAAGCCCAACAGTTGATTCAGTGTCTGCCAGCAGTTTGAAGTAAAGCCATACACATTCCAAGTACATTACCTACTAGTCAGTGCAGATCCTGGCAGTCGTTCGCGCCGCTTGCGCTATGGACATGGTGCTAAGAACTGCGAAGCATGCATCTGTGCGTCAGCAGCCCACGATCCGTGGCGCGATACTGACGGATGACAAGAGAGAAGGAAGGCCCCCCCCCCAAGAAAAGGAAAAGAAAAAAAAAAGAGAGAAAAAAGGAAAAAAAATAAATTTAAATGCAGAAGCAAGGAAAACAGCAAAAAGAAGAAATGGAAGCATGCACGAACCGTTCCCAGGGTTTTGGTTCCGAATATGGATGGTACGGTATGTGCAAACTCAGTGTCTGATTTCTGGTTGATCTTGCTGTCAAAAAGCGCTTGTCATGTTATTCCACTTGTACCGCAAGTATCTGATGCTTTTAGTTGTTATCTGGTATTTAACGGGCAAGCCACACGATCAAAGCAATGGTGGAGTTGAGGCCAGCCAAGACATCAAATCCACATGACCTATTCCTCTCTTCCTCTCTCCACATTCACGACATCAATCCAAAAAAAAAAGCCACGATCTAGTCTAACTAAGGCTTCATTTCTCCCGAGCCTAGCACAGAACGGGTTTTTCAAGGGACTATACGCGGCCAATCTTAAAAAACAAGATCGAAATCGTACGATGCCAGGTTGACTGGCGTGAGTTAGCGCAAACTCTAACAAGCAAAGGGTTTTTTCCCTTTTTTTCTTCTTTTCTCTGCTTGCTTTGCTTAGGTATCCTGGACTCTCCATCTCTCTCCTAAAATTCGAAGAAAAGAAGAAAAGCCATATCCGCACCAACATGCCAATAAGGCTAGGTAAGCATTCAGTATTTAACGTCAAAAACCACGCGCCCATATGAATTGATGCGGGACGAGGTCTGATTGGTTCAGAGTCGACTGCGAACTTCCCTGTCACTTGTCCTTTTTTTTTTCTGGCCTTTTCCCTGGAAAACAATCAACTGGGCAGCAACGACAAAACGAGTATCGGAAGAAGTATAGTGATGCAGAGGCATTGGCACTACTGACTTGGGAAGACGTTGCTGTCACTTGCATCAGCACAATGACGGAAAAGGATCAGTTCATATCACATCAGTTGTACTTTTGCAGAACGAGAGAAGAAACACACCCCACGGCAGAAAGAAAGAACAAGAACCACAGAAACCCATCCAAACAACAAGAAACAACTCCCATGTCCTTGTCTGCATCCGGGGGATGTGCGTGCACATGTCTTTGATTTTTGACTTTCGCTTCTCTGGAGGTTGAATGCTTGGCTCGGGAATACACCACGTGTCAACCATTGAGAACATTTATTATAACAAAGTGTGGTGTACTTTGTAGCATCACTCATCAGTTCTGAATCACAGCCACGATTTGATTTTGATTGACCGCGCTCAGACCCCCTTTTCCCTTCGCTTGCATCAACATGGCAATGTACTCGTGGACACGCCGGCCTTCATATGCAATGTTGTGGCCTCTGTGACCTTTGTGGGGGGCAGGTTCTGTCATCCATATCTTGGTTCTCCTCTCTCTCTGGCCCACGGACGTCAAACACGGCAAAGGAGTGGCAATTGGCCCGTGTGAGGAGCCTTAGAGTGACTTGATATATTTGGCGTGAACGGTGGTTTTGGCGAGGTCGCACTGGTGTGATGGTCTATGCGCCTCTACTGCATTTTGCGAATCTGGAGTGTAGCTTAGGAGGCTTTGTGGAAAAGTGAAAAGAGAACAGACCGACAGACATATCCGGAGAAGCAGGAAACCGTTGAAAGGGCACAGGCGCTCACCGCATCTTGCACACAGACGGAAGGGTTGCATCGACAAAGGACTGAGCGCAAACAGACGAAAGTGCCAGCGTCATCACGGTGGAGAACTGATAGATGAAGACGGAGCCGTAAAAAAGAAAAAGAAGAGGATATCATGCCGTTGAAAAGGAGAGAGGGGAAGAACACAAGAAGAGAGACCAAACTGTTGCTTTTACATCTTGTTCAGGGACAGTCTTGTTGCGGTGGTGACTTTGCTTTTTTCTTCTATCTGATGTGTAGAAAAGGGATGTATGTAAGCCGCTCGTTCTCAACGAGCCGCATCCACACACGCTAATGTACCGAGGAGGAGCAATAGCCTCTTCGGCAGGAGAAGAGGAGCCATAAAAAGGAAAGGGAAAATGCCAACAACGTCCGCAGCTCAAGTCCGTCAGAAGAAATAACAGTCCGTCTTCCCAACCAACACTGTCACAATTGACAGATTGACACAATAGAAGCCGCGTCAATCTTCTCACTTGCACTAGCCCAAAAGACAGCAACAGGGCAAGCAAGCAGAGTAATCTGAGACAGGTCAATCTCCAGCAACTGAGCGCACGATCTGATCCTGGCAGCTCAAGATCCGATTCGACAGCTCACAATTAGCGTCAGGGACTACCTGCACGGCTAGACTCGGTGATTGCTAACACCACGCCCTCGGTGTGGCTAAAACTCAAGCAGAGGATGCAGATTGGTCGTGGGAAATCCTCTGGTCTTTTCCCTCCTCCTCCTCGTCCTCCTTCTTCTTCCTCCTCTGCCGTCCTCACCGCAATTGTTTCGAGGTCGTCGGAAGCCAGCACACATGCAGCATTCCAGCACACATGCGATGATAAGGAAAAGCAAGTTCTGGGATCTCACAGTGCAACACAGGGGGAATCTGACTGCACCAAGAAGATATCGAGACAGCAAAATGTCCTCCTCACTCCCTTCCATCAACCCAGAGGATTAATTTCGGATGCGACGGCGGCTACGGCAAAGTACCTGCCCAGCCTTGGCGTGTCCCCTTGGCACTTCACCTCACCACGACTACCACCAACCTGGAGTACTTGCACACTAGATCTCTGCAACCCAGTTCTTTGCCACTAGTGCCAGAGCCGCGTGGTGCAGGAGGGCCAAAGGTAGAAAAAAGAAAATATGATGTCCACAGCTTCTGTACAGGTCATGGATGGTTCTGACAGAGCGATTCGAGGAAAACCAGTGTCGATCAGGCTGAAAGACAAGGAGGCCCGACTGAGTGGGTTCAGGGCCATACAGCACTCCGAGACAGGCATGCCGAGCCCGTGGGAACGCAAGGGACCTGCTGTAGTACCTGCTGATTCCCATTTAACTTTTTGACTTTTCACCTGGATGGACCCTGGTGGAGTCAAGGTCGTCGCTAAGAGAGGGAAGAGGAGATTCGCAGCCGACAAGAGGAGCCCGCTGGACGATTAACGAGAGTATAGCCAGGGGCGCTATGCAATTTGTGCAATTGTGAAGTGAGACATGAACCGGTAAGCGATGTTACTCTCGGAGATTTTCATGTTATTTGCTGTGTTGTCCCAGGGCGATGCCCAATAAAAGAGCATCACCATGCCCGCCGCGTGCTCAATCTCAAAAGCTCCAAACTATGCCTTCTGTTGGGAAATTATAAATGCCATCCATCAAGCACCTCGAGTCACTATAAGCTCTGCTGATAGCGGTGGATTGCGAGGGAATGGAGTAGACTAGATCCGTGGGTATACGAAGATTGCCATAAAGCAAGTGGCTGGCGATAGTTGGTACAAGCACCCTTCATCTGCATGGCGTAGATATGAACCGGCTGATTAGATTCGGGATACCTGGATGACTGGTTTGAATCCAGTTGAAGTGTGCCAAACCTCAGCTTGCTCTCTGTCGACTGCTTCCCTGACACTTTGTTCCATTCGAGATTAGCAAGCTATCCTCCCTCCTCGCCTGGCTATCGTCCCGAAATCCTTCGCAGATGACTAGGCTCCCACTGCTGAGGCCTTGACGGCTCTCTCTCCCTCTCCCTCTCTCTCTCTGTCGCCTTTTGACATGGAGACGTGGATCTACGCTGACCAGCTCCTCCAAGTCTGGAGACGAATCAATAGCTCCCAATCACTCGAGTCCCCGAGACCACTGCAGCGTGTCAAAGTGACGGAACGGCAGGCTCTGCTAGGATGCTCCCTGCCAGCACGCAAATTATATGTCAGTCATTTCGTTCTTGACAGTGCTCCACGTTGTGGGCGGGCGGGCGGGCAGGCCCAGGAGGCAATCAACCTCGTCCCTACACGGAATGGATGCTGACGATCCCGCCGGCCACGAGAGGCTGAAGGTCGACAGGGCCCACTGGGCCTTGTTTGGCGCTCCAAGGGGGAGACGCCACGGAAACATGGCATTTGGGAAGAAGAAGGAGGAGGAATCGGCTAGGGCCACCCCAGGCAGGCTTTGCGCTATCGAGACGCGAATTTCCCACACCCATCCTGAATGGAATATCCATCAGCCAATCTCGAGTTGTTTTTCCCTACAGCCACGGTGTCGTGCATGTAGATGTGGGAGGAGTAGGATCTGCGTGGCTTTTTGGCCATGTTCAGAGGGCTGAAGAAGCGTGGCTGACTTTGCAGCCAGTCCGCCAGTCCTTCTGGGCGGATACTGTGTAGGCGCCCTGCAAGTCCCGGTCTTGTGGTCTAGCACTGCACCTGCGCCCGTGGGGGCCAAGCACCCGAGAGAACAAGTACAGAAGGGCCTAGCCCTGGCCTGCTGCCACACGGCCAGTCTGCCGCTGGAACAGCACCCCAGGGCCACGGGTTGCAGGCTGCGACGCACGCTGTGGGCGCCGTGGGGTCCAAAGCCCCAGGGCTGCATGCGCCTGCAACTGCCCCTGTACGTGCTCCCTGCAACCCCTGTACGTGCAGCACAGCTCCATTGTCAGATGCCATCCCATCTCGAGATTTGCTCCGTCCTGCATCCACGTCCACCGTCCGAGGCCGAATACTCGAGGCCTGGCACGCCCACGCCCACGCTCGGGCCTCTGCTCGTCCTTGACGGCAACCCTGCCGACTATTGTATAAGAGTCCATGCACCGGCCCCAGACCCCACCCGCCGCTGGCTGTGGTCGCGGGTCCTTTCCACGGCGTGCCTTCTCCTCCTGGCCTGCATCTCCGACCGTCTGGTCTGCCCGCGTCGCTCGACTTTGCCCGACTCCAGAGCCCCAGAGCTAGCAACCGCCTCGTGCGTGGACTCGTCGAGCTGTCCAGACTGCCAGCCAGGCCAGCCAGGCCAGACTAGAGCCCAGAAGTGACTGCGGTTCCCCGGCCTCAGCCGCGAGTCTGAATCAGCTCAGGGTGGCAACGGAAGCCGAGCGTGTGGCCCGCGCAGCCCAGTCCAAGAACAATAAGCCGTCCGAGACACGCCTATAAAGAAAGAGATCTAGCACTGCTAGCTCCTTGTCACCGTGCTGGGATTGCCCCTCGACGTGCCCGGGCCCCAGCTCAGTCCCAGCAGCGGAGCCCTCCTCTCCGCCGCTGAGCCCATCGTGCTGGCTCCGGACCTCATAACTCCCCCTTTGCCGCTGGCTACATCGATAGGAGCTGCTCTTCTTCTCTTCCTACTCTTTCTTTCCCTCACTACCTGTTCTGGTCGTTTGAACCGAGCAACCATTATCATTATCACACCACTCCCTCAGCAACAACAAGCAACAATCACGAGTGCGAGAGGATCAAGAGTCAGAGGGAAGAGGACCTCCGGGACGTATACGGAAACACAGAAGCACAAGACGGGCCTGTCGAGGACAAAGACGACAGGCATAACGAGCCACGACAACAAATAATAACAACACTACCACCACCACCAAGGAGCAACAGATCTTCGTTATTTCCCTCTGCACATCTACACAACTTCGAGATGGCACCACGCAGGAAAGAATCAGCCATTAGCCTGTGCGACAGGGCTGTGGTGCTGGGCAACAGCATTGCCATCCGCCTCCTCGAGTACCTCAGCACTGTCAAGCATCAGATTTTGGGAGTCCGAGATTTGGCTGGCGACTTCCTCGACGTCGGACGCATCCTTTGGATCATTGAGTCGGGACTCAAAGCGTCGGAAGAATCAAAAACCGTCCTGCCTGCCGACCTGATTAGCGAGCTCGAGAAGCGTTTCCGCCAGACAAATGACGACTTTATTGTCCTCAACCAGCTTGTCACGCGCTTCCTGGAAAATGACCGAAAATCGGGCTTTGCCCGCTTCTCCAAGGGCTTTAAGATGATGTTTGCCGACTCGGACGTCAACAAGATGCGCAACAGTCTCGAAAAGACACGGGAGGCTCTGCGCATGAGCGCCCTTGTCTTCAAGTGGTCCATGGGCGAGGACGATGTCGACGCCACCATTGGCATCGGTTACACAGGGCTCGCTGCTGCTCTCGACCGCATGGCTGGCAACGCCAGCTCTGTCAAGATCAACAAGAAGCCCAGCATGATTGTCGCGTCCTCGCCGCGTCTCGACCTTCCCACCCTCCCAGCACCAGCACCCCAAGATCCGCTGCCCGAGTTGCCCCGCACGGCCACCACGACAGACCGCATCGAGTTCCCGATGCCTCCCTCATTACCGCCGCTGTCCTACATCGAGCGCTCTTCTCACAACTCCGACTTTATGGGATCCTCGCACCGCTTCACGGGGACGACTGCTACGAGCGACGAATTCTCTACCGTCAACCACAGCACATCCATGATACAGCAATATCCCGGCCGCGCGCCATCGACTATCCGAAGCGCTCGTTCTTCCAGAGAGCCAAACCACCCTATGCTGCCAGACATAGCAGCCTCCGACATTTCCAGCCCTCGCAGCATCTCGCACAGCAACGCCAACAGAGACAGTGCTTCTACGCACACAACCGCAACCGACACACTACTCGAGGATCTGCTCAGCGATGTGGATATCAATGAAATGACTGGCGACGATGGCAGCCTTGGCCATGTCACAAAACTCAAGGCAGACCCCAGCACCGTGCCCAGGTGGTCCCCGCGGTCCAGCGTGGGCAAGGGCAACTTGCAGTACAAGGCTGCTCTTGTCCAGGCCGTGCAAAAGAAGAACTACAGCGCTATTGAGCAGCTGCTTGACCGCGGCGTGGAGCCGGACTCGGTCACAGACATGAATGTTTTGCGCGAGGCAGTCATGCTTCGCGATACCGAGGCTGTTCGCTTGCTGCTCCTCTTTGGCGCTGATCCAAACGCCGTGGACCGCAACAACTGCACGCCATTATTCTCAGCCACCGAGCTGGGCTTCTTGGACGCTGCCAGGATGCTCATCAAGTACGGCGCGGATCCCAATCAATCGGCTGGCCCCAACTCGGACACGCCGCTGGCTCTTGCTGTGTTCGAGAACAAGTTTGACCTGGTGCAGCTGCTGCTCATGTATGGCGGCAACACGAACCAAATCATGGCCAACGGCAACACGGCATTGATTCGCGCTATTGACCGCAACACACCGAAGCGTGTCATTGAGCTCATCCTGAACTACGGGGGCGACCCCAACATCAAGAACGCCGAGGGCACGTCGCCAATGTTCCAGTCAGTCAGCGTGCAACGACTTGACATTGCAACATTGCTTCTCGAGCGTGGAGCGGATCCCAACCTTCCCGGACCCAAGCATCTGCTGTGGCCTAGCGCGTACCACCCGCCGTTCCTTCGACTGCTTCTCCAGCGGGGCGCCGACTTCAAGAAAGCACCGGGCATCATGGAGCTTGCGACGTCAGTCAACAACATTGAATCGGTGCGCACCCTTTTGAACGCCGGCGTGGATCCCAACGCCAAGAAGGACGGCGTCTACACGCCCCTGTGCTCTGCCATCCGCGATAACCGCGGTGATATCGTTACGCTCTTGCTAGCCAACGGCGCGGATCCCAACACACCTGCTTCCGAATACCCTTGCTTCAAGTGTGTGACGCATCATCGCTCTCAGTACCTGCAGCAGCTCATTGATGCTGGTGGCGATCCCGAGCAGCCGCGTGGCATCATCGAGAAGGCGGTGCAACACAACAACCAGGACTCCCTCATCTTCTTGTTGGATTATGGTGTCAATGTCAACGCCAAGTCAATGGAAGGCTGGACCCCTCTGACTACAGCCATTCGCGAGAATCGCTCCGACATGGTCGATCTCCTTTTGGCACGCGGTGCTGATCCAGCCCTGCGCGGGCAGGACTGGCCCATCAACATGGCCGTCAAGAGGCCACACATTCTCAAGAAGCTTCTGCCATCTATTTCCAACCCCAAGATGTTCAAGGGTGTTGTGGAGATGGCAGTGTGCGCCGATCAGCTCGAGAGTATCAAGTTGTTGCTGTCGGCTGGCTTCAGTGTTGAGGACAAGAACGGCGGTGTCTTTTCGCCGCTGACGAGTGCCATTCGTGAAGGCAACAAGGAGATCACACACTACCTCATTGATGAGGCCGGAGCGGATGTCAACGCGCCTGGCGAGCACTTGCCCATCATCAAGGCCATCCGAAGAATGCGCGGCAACGACACAGAGCTCCTGGAGCTGCTTTTGGAGCGTGGCGCCGACATCAACCTCATGTACCGCGGCTGGAACGCTGTTTTGCAAGCCGTTGAGAATGGCGATGCCAATGTGCTGCGTCTCCTGGTCGAGAAGGGCAACGGCATCGACCTGGATTTGACCGACGAGAATGGACGCACAATCCTGGACATTGTCAATGGGCACGGGTGGGACGAGGCTGTACAGATTATCAACAACAGTAAGAACGGCCGGCGGTAGGTACACAAACGTTCTGCATGCCTCACAAGAGTCATGCTGGACTTGTCCCAAGCCTTCTTCCTCTCTCTCTCAAACTTTCACTACCTTTTATTATTACTACCATTATTACAATGAATAATTTCGATAATTCCACTTTGTCCCCGGTGTGAAAACTGTGAGTTTCCGCTGGCTGCATCCCCTGTCTCATTGATTTCTTTTATTACACTTGCCCTCATTGCCCTCTCTGTTCTGACTGGCTTGGCTGTCTCTTCCTCTCGCATGGCTTGACTCTGAGACATATGCTAATCGACTTGTCTGCGCAGAATGAGTGTCTTCTCTTCGTTGTCTTGGGGCCAAATTCTTGGAGACGGCCTGGATAGCGTGGCTGATTTGAGGACAGAATCTTCCCTGGGCACGATTGGGGAATGAGGCTCGAATGTGATGACATGCACACGACAATCTGTTTTTTTTTTCTTTCTCTTCTTTCCTCCTTCTTTCCTCTCGTTGGTTACCCATAAGATTTCTGTTTTGCGCATCAATGTCTATATATATGTACCTGCATTCGACAGTCTTCTTTTGTCAAAACTCATATTTGTGACCACTTGGGTCTTGTATTTTTCTGTGGTGGTTTTACATGGGAGGGACCTGTCCATCTTTTTTTCTCTTTTTTTTTTTCTGTCTGTTTTTTTAAAAAAAAATGATATCCGATGTATTTTGCATGTTAATTATGTGTCAAGTCTCTGTTTCCATGTTGGGCGGTGTACCAAATGGCATCATCGTGGCGAGGCCGGTCTTGCGTTGTCCTTGAACATCTGCTGCTGTAGATATGTACTCAATCAATGTTGGCGGCTATGTCACTGTCGTCTCATGAGATCTCTTTAGACGTCAAGATCTGAAACATGGACATGAGACATGCAGTATTTCTAGCGGGATTCTAGCTTGAGCTTTTGTATTATACATCCACAAGCATGTGGGCAAGTCACCTAGTATCGACTACGGTCATGGGCATCTTGCACTGATTGGCGTTTGTGGCACCACTTGCGTTGCCCAGGTCATCCGCAGTTGGCCAGTTACATGACCGCCTGAGGTACCGCCTGAGGCGAGGTACACGCGGTTTGTGGCGTGGTTGATTGATGACTAACATCAAACGACCAGCACCCATTTTCCCAGGCATGAAAGAGCGTTGTTTGGTTATATTTCCAAGCATTTGTAACGCTTATGGCTTCAGGCGAACGGGCCGCTGACAAAGGCTTGGGTGAGCGATTCAGAGCTTTTGGCTGGCTGGGTGGCTGTGGAGAAGTCCCTGAATTCAAAAACCCTCGCGATATCCTTTGGATTCAGCAAGGGACACAAAGCAACAGGCCCAAAGCAAGAACATCACACAGGTTGTGAGTTTCGTCTCGTCTGTAGTTCAAACCAAGGACATGTCGGCTAACAAGCAGAGTCCGAGAAGAGACTTCTGCAAAGTCCAGCAGCGGACACTTGCAGTTTCACAAGAACGGCACTTGCTCGGCTGGCGTGTGTCGTCACCAAGTCACGGCAGCTGTAAAGCACACAAGAAAACCACCAAGTGTGAGGGCAGAATTGGACGATAAACATGACGACGCACTTTGCTACGTACGAATTCGCCTCGCCAGCAGCGGGCTACGAACATGCGCCGTCGTTGCCTCTTGCGGTCTCGGAGGATGGCAAGAGCCTCGAGAACCCGCAGACGGGCGTGCTAAGTGAGGCGTACGAGAGGTTTATTGACCCGTTGAACAAAGGACGCGAGGGGGGTTTGTGAGTAGTCCTTTTTTTTCTTCTTTTTTTTCTTTCTTTTTCTTTCAATATCTCAACTTCTCCTTGTCTTTCCTGGTCGATTTGTGTTGTGTCTTTTGTGAGCCTGTGTGGACCTGGGGTTGCAAGCAGGCTGGTCGAATCCAAGCCGCTGACCGTAGTTGCAGTGACGTCCATGTGTACTACATGGCTTCGCAGATGGAGTATGCTCGGCAGTTGTATGA
The DNA here is from genome assembly GCA_003019895.1 of Coniella lustricola. Classification (NCBI taxonomy): domain Eukaryota; kingdom Fungi; phylum Ascomycota; class Sordariomycetes; order Diaporthales; family Schizoparmaceae; genus Coniella; species Coniella lustricola. Next base: position 22,312 of record KZ678549.1, on the reverse strand, counting down.
CAGGATCAGACGAGAGTGTGAGACAGCCCTGCGTGATGTTGGCTGGGTGGGTGGGTGGCTGACAGAAACCTCCACACCGTGACAGTTCCCGAGTTGCGCATTTACAAGTTTTGGGAACAGGTGCGTACATCTCACTCTGGTCTCACGTGTGGACGTCCCAAAAGAAATACAAGAAAACCGACAGCAGGACGGACGGACGGACGGACGGACTGACTGACTGACTGACTGCATGAACCCAACCAGCCGGTTGGACCACACCCGTATCCCATGTTTGAAGTCAACTTGTTCTCGCCGGCGCAGTTTGGCGCGTTTGTGCCCTGGCTGAGTGTCTGGCGAGGGCCGTTGTCGGTGCTTGTGCACCCGAATAGTGAGTACATTGCCCACACCGGTATTGGTGTTCATCTGCCTTGTGTGTGCATGAGTGTGTTGGACGACATTGTGTGTCTGTGACTGACGAGACGTGTTGTGCTTAGCGGTTGTGGAGGGGCTCAAGTGGGACAGCATTATCCAGGATCATACGCAGAGGGCCATGTGGATGGGAGAGCGCGTGCCGTTGGATCTGAGCATGATGTATGAATTGAGACGCAAGGAGTTGGAGGCCAGTCGGCAGAGCGGTTCTCTGTAAAGGCAGCCATGTTTGGTCAAAGCAGGGAGTCTCAAGTCGCGAGCATTGGTTGCAGTCAAAAACTTGTGGTGATGACTTGGCCGGCTGTACATAAACTCTAGTACACATCTAAGGGGCGCCCCCGGGCGAGGATACGCGGGCCAGAAAAGAACCGCCAAATGCAGCCCTGGCGGTTGGCCGACCCCAACTTGGAGCTTTCTCGGGCGGCCCGTCCACTGGGGTCTTGGCCGTGCTTCAGGGCCTGCAGGGGGCGGGGGTTCTGTACTCGACCCCCTGTCCAGCCAACTGCCACTGCTGGAAAGAAAAGGAAAAAGTCGGGTTCCAGTGGCCATTGCCTCGTCGTCGACAACGTCCTCCTTCTCCCTTTCGTCCCATTTCTTCTTCTTCCCATTCCATGCCTTTCTCTCTCTCTCTCTCTCTCTCGTTCCTCGCCGAACCTGTTTGCTCCCGCGTGCAATAGGGACGCCAAGTTCTCCGACCCTACACCAGCAGCCCTGTGTCGGACTTTGCGAAAACACCACGGCAACTCTGGGAAGCGGGCCGCCGCCTTGCTTTGTTGGCGCACGCTGTCTTGGAGCCTCGAGTCTCGCGCCTTGAAGGCCCTGGTGCCCTCGATTGGCCCAACCCAACGTCATCGCGCTTTGGGGAGAGTCAGAGTCCGGCACAACTCCGCTTGTCAACCCGTGCCCACCATCCAGTCACCTGTCTTTCTATCTCACCGTCCGTCCCTCTTCTCTGCTGTCTCGATTTCGATCTCAACATCGTCTCGATCAGAACTTGGATGCCGGTCCTTAGCCTCGCATTCTCCAGAGCCACGCCGTACATAGTCGCGCCCAGCCTTGAGCCCCTCGACTGCCTCGACACTTCACAGAGATTCGTCCACGCACATCGAGATCCTTTGCGATAGGAAATCAGAAAACCCGCCACATCATAGATGTCGCCGCCCTCCCCAGCAGAAGGTTCTGCTTCAACAGTCGAGCCGCCCTGCGCTGCATCCCCTCCGCCGAAATACCCTCCCTCCGACGTGACCCGACTTGGCTCGAGCCTGTCCCTCCATGAAGCCCACCGTCCCCGCAAGCTGAGGCTGCTGGTGGCCGCCAATGGCTCTCGCGATGTCGCCTGGGCCCAGACCATTGCCGTGCGGCTGTCCAAGGACCCGCAGATCACCGTCCAAGCCATTGTCGACGACATGACGCACCGTCTTGCGCAAGAGATTATCTGCTACCAGAACAAGAGTTTCAATGTGGGAGATGGAGCACTATGCGCCAAGGACGCAGAGACTCTCCACCACAGAGCCTACGAGCTGGTCGAGTGGGCTGACTTGCTGGTGCTGGCGCCGATCACGGCCGACAACCTGGCCAAGATGATACACGGCATAGCGGACACCTTCTTGTTGGAGGTTTTGAGGAGCTGGGACACCTCCAAGAGAATCCTGCTGGTGCCAGGCATGTCGTTGCACGAATGGGAGAACCCCGTCACCAAGAAGCAGATGAGCAAGTTGCACAGAAAGTTCACGTGGGTTCGCGTGCTGCCGCCGATACAGTGGCATTACGACACGGCCGACACGCCCTCAAAGGCACAGCCCAAGAAGATTGTGTCGTGGGATGGCTTGAATGAGGTGCTGTCGGTGATCAAGAACCAGTCTGATTTGTTGTCCCTGGGCCACGACGTCGACACGACGGCGCAAAACACAGCAGGCACCACGACACACGACCCCGTGGCAAGCAGCAGGTCAACAGTCACAGTCGAACTCCCTGCAGAGCTCTGGACCATCATCTTTGAATACGCCGGAGACTGGGAACTCGCACAGGCCTGCGGTGTCTACACACGCCTTCCCATGCCGGCCAAGCAGGGATGGCTGCTCGAACCACGCCACCCACAAGACCCAGTCTCGGTCTTTCAGCACGAGCTCGAGTGGACGCTTCTCTATGCCAACACGCAAGCCATCTGCAAGCGACTGGCACAAGCGCCAAACAGCTTCCGCGAACTCTCGGCGCTGGCCACCAAGCTCATTTTCAAATTTACCCTCATTGACGTTCTCCGGTACATTGAAAAGAACTGCCCGCACATTTTCAAGTGCTTCGACGGCAAGACCATTCCAACCAAGGCATCGGCCTACTACCCACGCACCGAGATTCTCGATTGGTGGCTCACCTCGCCGTCCTTCCTCGAGAAACAGTACGACGCCGAGGCGCTTGACTATGCCTCGCAGCACGGCTACGTGCACATCCTCCGCTGGTGGGCGCGCTCTGGTCTGCCACTCAAGTACAGCACCACAGCCCTTGAGCAGGCCTCTGCGCGGGGTCACATTGAGGTTCTCGACTGGTGGCGCGACACGTGCCGCGACAGAAAAAGCGGCGCCGGCCTAGGCAGCGGCGGCAGCGGGCACAACCGCGTAGGCGACGAGGTGGAGCTCAAGCCCGGCAAAGCGATCCTCGTCGCGACGCAGTACGGCCGTCTCGATGTCATTAGCTGGTGGGTCAACAGCGGGCTTCGTTTTGCGCACGAGGAGCAAGTGTGTAAAGTGGCGAGCAAGTACGGCCAGGTCGGCGTGCTGGAGCTGTGGCGCAAACTCAAAGGCGACGATAAAATCACCTTTGACATTCAAATTCTGACGGAGCCAACGCTGCATTCGCACATTGGCGTGCTGGATTGGTGGGCGGGCTATGCACACGGCGAGTTGCAGGATATGGATGGGCGGCGCGCCAAGAAGGTCGAGTACCGCATGATGGACATCGAAGAGGCCCTGGAGGATGCGTTTGGCGACCAGACGAATATTCGGCGGTGGTGGGTGGAGCATGGGCTGAATTTGGGGATTGGAACGACAGCTTGGATGAGTCCGAGAGAGCTGTGAATGACGAGTAAGGAGGGGCGATGGTATCATTTCTCTCTCTCTCTCTCTCTCACCCCCTTTCAGTCAGAGCAGCTTGGTCTATCTCGGTTGATATACTCACAGCTTTGTGTGTGTGCGTAAACGAGCAATGGGTCGGGTCGAGTTTATGGGGCGTGTCTGCACATAGAATGATGGGTTTTTGTCTGCGCATACAGGAACGGGCTTTTTATCATGGCACGAAGCATTGGCATGGGTATTGATGGGCATTGGGCATTGGCATAAGGGAAAAGATTGCATCCTGATTCACAGCAAGGCGTTTGGAAGGTTATCAGAATCTTGAGAATATTATGTTCGTTTGCATATTATGAAGTGAATTAATTGTTCATATCGTGTCGGTTTTTTAATGCTCTTTTTGTACATTTTTTATGATGTTTTTTATTTTTATTCCTTGTCTATGTACAGATATCTAGGTCTATGAGTATATATGTATAGCACACATGTCTATTCAGCGAGCCGTAAAGTAGCTTTTTGGACGCAGTCGGCACACTCGTCGTGTACTCTTGGAAATACCTCTTGGAAATACGTGAAGTACCGCTTGAGAGGGACATATTACACTTGTCCAGCCTGGTCGCATCGGCGGTGAATAACCGTGATGTGAGCAAGAACTTGTCCCGGGTTTGGCCAGTCGCAGAGCAGCACTGACGCAGTGCATTTTTACTTTTCTTCTTTCATTTTTGTTTTTTTTTTCTCCTTTTCCAGAAAAAAAAAACCAAGCTCCGTTGCAGAACTGCGACCTCTGACCCAGGAGCAAGCAAGCTTTTGATCCGACAGAACCAGGGCCAGCAACCGATTTGTGGCGGAGCATTTTGCCTTGATCTTCGCTGGCGTACTGAGACTGCCTCTGGGTTCTGGCCAGCCAGATTGTTGGCTCTTGGCTCTTGTTGGCCATCTGCTGGGCCGCGGCTTCAACGGTTGGGTTGTCCAATCTGGCACCTCATGACTGAACCGTACTGATCCCTTGTGATATGTCTGGTATATATCAAATGTCGAACGTTTGGGTTTTGAACAGAAACACAAGAGCTTCATCCAAACTTTGCCGGATTGCTGGGTATCAACTTTTGCAGCACCTCGAGCTGCCTGATTTGCTGCCGTTTGCGCATGTCTTTTACATCTCTCTTGTCGCGCCGCTGCTGGCCGTTACCAAAGACGACTGTGAAGCTCTCTACTGTCGCGCCAGGGGCGATCACCGTGCGGGGGGAAATGGTACACCACTAGAGGAGAAGGCGAAAAGAATCAGAGAACAACGCAATGAACCAATCTTCTTCTTCTTCATCTCTCGGCGTTTCTCCCAATACCAAGAAAGGACTGGAAAAAAGAAGGAAAAAGAGAGAAATATAGGTCGACGTACCTCTCCAATCTTTGCGCCCCGTCCAATCCTAGCCCCAACACCCACCAAGCTTCCCTCGCCCACCACCGTGCCACCCGCCTCGAGCACCGCGCCCGCCTGCACCGTGACATAGTCGCCCAGCGTGACGCCGAGGTGCTCGCCGTGGTAGTTGCCGACAATGGCGTCCGCAAAGACGCCGACGTGGGTGCGCTCCTGCACGATGCAGCGCTTGCCGACATCGACGGGCCCGATGCGGGATTCGAGCTTGGCGCGCGGGTGGACGAGGCTCTCGGTGCGCAGGGTGATGGTGTACACGCCTGTGAGAATGGCCGAGTCGGCGATGGTGAGCGAGGACGAGAAGCGGATGGGCGCTCGGGGGCCCGCGTCTTTGAGGGGTGGGAGGATCGAGTGGCGCTTGCTGGATGCGCTTGCGCTGTGGGCTGCGGCGGCGGCGGACATTGCGTGCGTTGTGTAAGTGGTAGAGATGCGAGCAGCTGGGAGCGGTCGTGTTATGGCAAGTTCATGGCTGGTTCGCAGAGTTGGAGTGGCAGTGGTGTTGCACCGCGGTCGTGGGCGATGGACCCTTGAACATCGAATCGCGACTAGCATTCGAGAGAGTAAGCAGCGGGTGGGGGCCCTGTGTTGGGCTGCCCCCGACACAAAGTCGATGACATAGCAGACTGGCATGACTGGCGGCAAGCTTGCCACCCTGGCGACGAGCTGCACTAACACAGATGCACCAGTCTCAGGGCGGGATCTGATAGTGCGACACAGTGCCTCCAGCAGCCGGCAAGCACAGCCAATCAAAGTGCGCCAGTTACCAAAAAGCGATCCACTTCACACTTGCTTCGAGACTGGAGTGGGCGATGACTTTCCGCATCGCCTTTGACTCCAACCCACTTCCCATTGACGCCGCCAACCCGCGCCCCCTTGCAGCTTTGCCAATTGGGCACGACTGATCACCACACACCCAGATCCCCACCAAGCCCGTTGTCGTCGTCATCGTCATCGTCGTCGTCGTCGTCAACAACCATGCTTTCGCGGACTGCAGCACCGACCAAGGCCTCGGCCCAGTCCCTTGCCCGGGCTGTCGCGGCGCCCGCAGCAGTGGCAGCAGCCGCGGGCACCTCGACGCAGCAGGCCACCGCCCGCGGCTTTGCGACTGTCCAAGATGGCACCCCCAAGCGCACGTACGGCGGCCTCAAGGACCAGGACCGCATCTTCCAGAACCTGTACGGCCGGTACCCGCCTGACCTCAAGCACGCCAAGAAGATGGGCGACTGGCACAAGACCAAGGAGATCATACTCAAGGGCCACGACTGGATCATTGGCGAGATCAAGGCCTCGGGTCTGCGTGGAAGAGGAGGTGCTGGTTTCCCCTCGGGCCTGAAATGGGTATGTCAAGCGTGTCTGGAGCAGAGTGGCAAGGATATCAAAGTCATGAGCTGGACGCTGATCGTTTTGTGTGTTGTGACTGCAGTCCTTTATGAACCCCAAGGGTTGGGAAAACGACAAGAAGCCCCGCTACCTGGTCGTCAACGCCGATGAGGGCGAGCCCGGCACCTGCAAGGACCGCGAGATCATGCGCAAGGACCCCCACAAGCTCATTGAGGGCTGCTTGGTTGCTGGACGTGCTATGAACGCCAGCGCCGCTTACATCTACATCCGTGGCGAGTTCTACTACGAGGCCGCCATTCTCCAAGAGGCCATCAACGAGGCCTATGCCGACGGCCTGATTGGTAAGAACGCGTGTGGCTCCGGCTACGACTTTGACGTCTACCTGCACCGCGGAGGTGGTGCCTATGTCTGTGGTGAGGAGACCAGTTTGATCGAGTCGCTCGAGGGCAAGCCCGGCAAGCCCAGACTCAAGCCGCCGTTCCCTGCTGCCATTGGTCTGTTTGGCTGTGCTTCGACTGTGGCCAATGTTGAGACTGTCGCTGTGGCCCCTACCATCTGCCGGAGAGGTGGTGACTGGTTTGCCGGCTTTGGCCGCGAGCGCAACCAGGGCACCAAGCTGTTCTGCATCAGCGGACACGTCAACAATCCCTGCACTGTCGAGGAGGAGATGAGCATCTCCATGCGGGAGTTGATTGACAAGCACTGTGGAGGTGTCCGTGGAGGCTGGGACAACCTGCTGGCCGTCATCCCCGGTGGCTCGTCCACGCCAGTCCTGCCCAAGCACATTTGCGACGACCAGATCATGGACTTTGACGGCTTGAAGGACAGCCAGTCTGGTCTTGGTACCGCTGCTGTCATCGTCATGGACAAGAGCACCGATATTGTCCGCGCCATTGCACGGTTATCGCACTTTTACCGCCACGAGTCTTGTGGCCAGTGCACGCCTTGCCGTGAGGGCAGCAAGTGGACAGAGCAGATCATGAACCGCTTCCAGCACGGTATGGGCCGTGAGCGGGAGATTGACATGTTGCAAGAGCTGACGAAGCAGGTTGAGGGTCACACGATTTGCGGTAAGTCTTTTCTCTTTTTTTTTTTCCTCTGGATTCGGTCCCTCATTTTTTTCAGTACTGGAAAATGACCAACATACTGATCATTTTTTGGTTAGCTCTTGGTGAGGCTTTCGCCTGGCCCATCCAGGGTCTTATCCGACACTTCCGCCCTGAGCTGGAGAGGCGCATGCAGGACTACGCGCAAAAGAGCGGTGGCCCAGCGCTGGCTGGCGGCTGGACGCACAACTCGAGAGTACAGGGACACTTGATTTCTCCTGGCCAGTAAAGGGCTAGAGTGATGGTGGATGAGGGAGTTTTGAAGGTGAAATTGTAAAGAGTGTTTGTTCTTTTCGCAGGCTTTGGCGTTGCATGCGTGCTTTATTAGAATGCAATAAACGATCCAAAATGTACATTGTTTCTGCAACGTGTCTGAGGGCTGGTGTGATGGCTAGACTGACAATTGGGCACGTTTCAAATATACTTTGAATCCAAAAGTTATGCTGCGTAGTGTCGACAAATGCTTGCTCATTCACTACAGGCTGAACATTTGTTGTTAGTCTCTATGCTGATTATAAAGTAAATGACGGGGGATGTTTTACAGTGGGCCGAGCCCCAGTCAGCCTGCAGTTTACTTACCGCACACCACCAAAGGAAAGTCAATGTCACTCCTCCCTCTTTCAACCACAACATTAACACCACAACAGCCAGCCACATTGCAAGTTACACTCAAGACAGCCACTTCTTGTTACAGTATCAAGGCCAGCAAGCTCATTGCCAGCCAGCTGCTCTTGGGAAGACGCGGTCGCGATGGCTGAGCAGAGGGTCGCACTACCTCTGTCGACCCTCGATCGGTTCATTCGCTTCAGTACCGATGCTGGTCAGTTTATTTTCTTGCTCTCTCTCTTCTCCTTACTCAGTGCTGGCAGTGCTCCCTCCCTTCCCCTTTTGAGCAATACATCGACCAGCCAGCTTTTTTCCGGTCTGTTGTTGACTAATTCTCCTCCCACCACCAGCGGGAATCGAGCGAATGCTACGCATGGTGCAAGCCATCGTCATGGTCCTCCTCGCACACGAGCCAGCGCTGACAAGAAGTGGTTTCTTTGGCCCGCTCGTCAGCGACAGCAAACGCAACAGTGGGAGTGGGATGAAGAGTGGAGGTGTCGAGATGAATGTCCTCGGTGCGCTGCGCGGCAGAGTGGCCCTTGCTCGTCGGTTTCTGCGCATGTTTCGCTTTTTGGAGTGTTTCCGGGCGGCGTATTTGGTCTATGTTTCTTTTTACGCGGCGCCGGCGCCAATGGAAGGCGGCGCTGGTGGTGACGATCATGTAGCGTCTAACGGCCATGGTGGCACGAAGGCGTCAGAGTCGAATGAAGAAAGAATAGCAGCAGCACAGCCAGCACAGCCAGCACAGCCAGCAGAGCCCAAACGAACGTGCAACTGCAAGCACAATCACAACCACAACCGCAAATCTCAAGATCCAACCAAGATTCCCACGGAAACCTGGCTCGACATCTTTTCTCGGACCTTCAATGCCATGTATTTGCTCCTCGAAACACTCATGCTCGTCGACGCGCTCGAGCTACCAGGGTTCACACTCTGGGGCACACACTGGGGTCCGACACTCCACGTCGAGGGCCAGCGGTTCTGGTTCTTTGCGCTGCTGTGCGGAATTGGCGCCGCGCTGATCAAATTAGCCAAGTTAGTGCGGTATGCGCCGGTCGTGCGTGTGCCACAGGCTGGTGAGGGATGGGGTTGGGGCTGGGGAGACCGGAAGGCTGAGAGCGAGTTGGCAGATTGGGAGCAGATGCGTGATAAGATGAGGCGCATGGTGTGGCATCGGCGTGAGACGAAAAAAGCGTGGCGTCGAGAACTGAGGACAAAGGGCTGGCGGACGGCGAGGAGGTGTGTTGCTGATGTGCTGGATTTGGCAGTGCCGGGTGTTGTCGTGGGTTGGGTCAACGTGAGCTCTGGGACGGTGGGCTTGTTGATGGCTGGATCGACCTATTTGACTGGGTTAGAGATCTGGGAGAGGTTCTGATGTGGGTTGGATTCGCCAAGATGTATAGAAGTCGCGATAGAATACAGAAATTGTACGTGATATCACGGGACTTGCTGGTTGCTTTTCGGGCCAAGAAAAGTGAGACCGTGGGAAGATTGCCCAAAACCAGCCAGGAATCATGGATGGGCTCCCAAATCGACGCCAGTGATGTTTGGCTTAGCATAACTTGCCAACACATCCCTGGCATGCTCTATCTTCAGTTCTGGTAGCCCGAATATCTTCGATATTCGGGTCCGGTCCTCAGCATTTGCGTCCTCAGACGCCGTCACCAAAATAGACAAGAATACAGCAGCGCCTTGTGGTCGTGAAGGTGCTGAAGGTGCTGAGCTACAGGGGGGCATGTCAAGGCTGCAGGGGTCTGTGTGGGTCCTGTGCGTTTGCTCTGGCGTCTCTCCAGCCAGCAAGCAACCTGCTTCAAGGTTTCCGTACTTGTGCAGTTTCCCAAACATCAAAGGAAAGACAGCCGCACCGGACCGTCCTCTGCGGTCCTTGATCCCATACAACCAACCTCTTTGCTCTGGCCTCCCTCAGCACACCCCTCGTACCACACCACCACCAACACCACCAGCTAGGGCACCAGATGGTCTGCAGTTACACCTGACCTCACCGCAAAGATGGCAGCTGCCGGCGTGGCCGTGGACTGCGCCTACCTGTCCACGCACCTCGGCGTGCCAGAGACGACCCTCACCACCGTCGCCAGCCAGCCCACCGCAGACCTCGTCACTGCCGTGCTGCAGGCCGTCCTCGCCAAGGCCCACGAGTTTGACGCCCTCTACGCCGACAAGCTGCAGGTCGACATTGAGCTCGAGAACGCCGTCCGCAGCTCCGAGGCGCGATGCCAGTCCTTCAAGGCCACCGCCGACAAGGCCCTCAAGGACGTGGAGGAGGTGCGCAAGAAGCTGCAGGCTGAAGGTGAGTTCCCCAAGTCAAGTCTCGCCCACGAGACGGCATGGTAGCGACGCGTTTTTTTGGGCCATGGTGGTTGTTGTTGCTGTTGTTGTTTACTGTGGTGTATTTGTTGTGACTGACGAATGCGACTTTGTTTTGCCTTCACCGTAGAGTCCGCAAGACAGGCCATTGAGACGGAGCTCCAACAGGTCAAGTCCTCGAGTGGAAATAGCCTGTCCGAGATTGAGTCACTACGCGCACGCATCACTTCACTCGAGACGTCGAACCGCGACACGCTAGCCATCATCGAGACCAAGAACAAGACAAACGGCGAGCTGCTGGAGGAGCTGCAAAAGATTCAGGTCAAGAACACCGACCTGAACAAGAAGATTTCGGAGCTGGAGCAGTCGGTGCAGGCTGAAAAGGCTGCGTCCACCAGTGCCAAGTGGCGTGAGCAGAACCTGCAGCAGGAACTGCACCTGACCCGCCAAAATAACGAGTGGTTTGAGAAGGAGCTGCAGACAAAGCGCGAGGAGGCGCTAAAGTACCGCAAGGAAAAGGGCGCCCGCATCTCGGAACTCGAACGGCTCAACGACGAACAGCGCTCCACGATTGAATCCCTCACACGCGGCGAACAGCAACTGCGGTCTCGTTTGCAGGAGGCACAGGACAAGGTCGAGGCCAACCTCAAGAAGATTCAGCAGCTGCAGGACCAGGCTGCTCGCGCCGAAAACAACTTTCGCCAGGAAATCGAGGCGTCCAAGCGATTGGCAGAGCTCCAGCAACAACAGGCCGAGACAAGCAAACAGAGGCTTCGGGACGTCGAGATCCGCCTCGAGGCTGTGCAGGACGACTTCACAGAGCAGAGAGTGCAGGTCGAGAAGAAGCTCGAGGATGAAAAGGCACAGCACCAAAAGACCTTTGAGCGCGTGCAGCAGCTTGAGCAAGAAGTCAGTGAGCTCCAAGCGGGCGGTCGTGCACCAGCAGCCGGCGGCTCAAGACCCGCGACTCCTGTTGCCAATGGCTCTCCTTTTGGAACTCCTGGCACTCTGAGAGGCAAGGGCTTGTCGGCAACGCAGGCCCTCGACGAGTTGTGGAAGGTCAAGACGGAGTTAATCACTGTCAAGAGGCGGAACCAGCAGCTGGTCCAAGAGCTGGACGAGACAATGAGTATCCTTGAGGCAAAGGCACCCGAGTTCAATGGCCTCGAGGCAGAGATTGAACGCCTGCGCGCCGAGAACACGCAAATGACTCAACTGGCCGACGAAAGCTACCAGGAACGCGACATTGCAAAGAAGGCTGCACGCAGGGCAGAGTCGGCGCTGAGTACGGCCCAGTCTGAAGTCAATATTCTACGCACGCAGCTCCGCGATTTGGGCATACAGATCCAGTTCCTCGTGTTCAACCTCCAGGCGCACGAGAAGGGATGGGACCAGCTCTCGCAGGAAGAAGCAGCTCGTTTTGAACAACTACAACGGGGCGAGATTGCTGAAGGCTCGCTGGACGACTTGTCGGACACCCACCGCTTCATTACCGAGAAGTTTGTTGCTTTCAAGGACATTTCCGAGTTGCAGTCCAAGAACCAAGAGTTGCTTAGAATCACCAGAGAGCTTGCCGAGAAGATGGAGAGCGAAGAGGCCCTTGCAGCCAAGCAGCAGGCCGTCGACAACGAAAGAGAACTCTCGTCCTTGCGCGACACTTGTGCCCGACTGCAGGACGAGATCAAATCCATTACGATACGGATGCAGTCGCACATCAAGGAGCGTGACATGTTCCGACGCATGGCCGAGGGGCCGAGAGCTGCTCCGGCCGATGTCGCTTCGCCTGGTGGCAGCCAACGCGAGGTTCTTGCCAGTATTGAGCACAATGCGCTGGAGGAGCCAGAGGTCACAACGATGCTTCGCGAGCTGCAAAGTAACTTTGACTCGTATCGTCAAGAAGCCACGACCGATCGTAAAGCCATGCGCGAGCATGTTGACAAGTTGTCGAACGAGAAGAATGCACTCTCTGCCGAGGTTTCTAGGCTACGTAGCCAGTACGAGCTCGCTCAAGAACGGTTGGCGATGCTGCAGTCCAATTACGAGGCCATTCAGAACGAAAAATCCGAGTTGCAGAGGAGAAGCCAGAGTCTGTCAGAGTCTGCTGCCAAGCAAGACATGCGAAGCCAGCAATTGGCAGCAGATCTTGTCGAGACCAAGGCTCTACTGGATAGCTTGCAAAGCAAGAATGCGAACCTCACGGCCGAAAAGGAGCTCAGCACCAGCATACGTGACCGACTCACGCAAGACAATGAGAGCCTGACGCAAGAAAAGGCACGTTTGAGCGCTGCTCTGAGTCAACAGCAGAGCCTGTTGAACGAGCGCGAAATAACAGAGTCTGAATCCCGGCGGAACTTGCACAATCAGATCGAGTCCTTGAACTCAGAATTGACCACTGTCAAGCGCAAGCTATCTGAAGAGATGGACGAGAGCAGGAAATTGCAGCAACGCAAGGAATATGAAACTCAACAGCACCAGCAGCGCGTTGATGAGCTCATGACCACTATCAATACTGTCAAAGAAGATCTGATTGCCGCAAAGACTAGCAAGGACCACCTCCAAGCTCGTGTCGATGAGCTCACGATTGAGCTGCGCAGTGCTCAAGAAAAGGCCGACCGTCTGCAGCCCCGACCTACACCCCGTCCCGGCACGGCTCTTGAGCCAAAGACTGGCGATGCAGAGACGGACGCTCAAGCACAAATCGAAGAGCTCGCCAATGAGATTTCTGACCTCAAGCGAGACCTGGATCTGGCAAATTCGCACCTGGCATCTGCTCAGTCGCAGATCGCTTCGTACAAGGAAATTGCTGAAGGCGCCGAGGAGTCGCTTCATGAGCTCAGCACTACGCAAGACCAGTTCCGCGAGCAAATGGAAGCCGGTCTCGCGGCCAAGGACGCTCAGATTAAGGAGCTCCAGCAGCGTATCGAAGATGTTTCCTCGGAGCTGAGCAATTCGAACACGGAGCTGACGACCTTGCGCGACGGTCAAGCCGATGTGCTTCGCAAGTATGAGGATGAGAAGCGCATTCTGGAGGAACAAGTTTCGAGCCTCAAGGACGATGCGGAGCGGCTCAAGGAGCGCGCCAAATACCATCAGCAGGATCTCCGTGCTCAAGCAGACATTGCCAAGAAGGCACAGCAGGACTACGAGACCGAGTTAGTCAAGCACGCAGACGCCGCCAAGGCTCTGCAGGCTCTCCGCGCGCAACACAACTCCCTCAAGACGAACTCGGCCTCGCTCAAGGCGGAAGCCGAGTCTGCAAAGCACACTCTCGAGGATAACAGACGGTCATTCTCCGAACGCGAGCAACAATTGAAGCAAGAGATTTCCGAGCTCAAAGAACGACGCCACGATGTCGACCAGCAGAACAAATTGCTACAGGAACAGCTCAATAGCTTTACTACACAACTTGCTTCCATCAAGGAGAACCGCACTGCTTTTATCGATGCCGAAGAAGGCTCTAGCACGGCTCTTCCTGGCTCGGATACGGAACGACTCACCGAGCTTAACAAGTACCTGCACCGGGAGAAGGAGATTCTGGAGGTGCAGTACAATATCAAAGTCCGCGAGGGCGAGCGCTTGCAGCAACAGCTCGAATCTAAGCAATCGCAGCTTGAGGAAAGCCAGCTGCGTCTGGAGCAGGAACGTGTGGCGAGAAATGACAACAGTCTTGCAAAGAGCCACGAGGAGCTAATGGCTAAATTGAACGAGCTGAATCTCATCAGGGAGAGCAACACTACTTTACGCAACGAAAACAAGCGTTTAGAGCGCCAGCTTGGAGAGAAGAGGACTGAGATTACAAGACTGAACGCCGAAATTGAGCCGATGAAGAACAACCAGAACCAGCTCGAGGACCGCAAGGCCTACCTGGAGCAAGAGCTTGCGCAAATGACCGAGGACCGCAACCGCTGGTCCAAGCGTGTGGAAACCATTGTGAACCAGCAAGGCCGCGTGGATCCAGCCGAGGTGGAATCGCTCAAGACAAAGTTGACCGAGACGGAAACAGAACGTGACACGCTCAAGCGATCCGAAGAGACTCTCAAGGCCAAGATCACAGAGTTGGAAACAAGCATGGACAATGATAAGGCCAACTGGGCAAACGCTCGTGCTAAGATCATTGAACAAGCCAAGAACAGAGACAGAGAAAAGACGCAAAAGATTGCCGAGCTCACCGTGGAGCGGGATACTGTCCAGGCTCAGCTCACCGAGGCCAATACGCGACTTGGCTCTCTGCAAGCCGAGCTTGACACCGCGGTGCAAGAGAAATCGACCTTGGAGCAGCAGATTGGTGAATTGCAACAACAGGTCGAGACCGCCAATGCTAATCTTGCTGCAGCTGCGGCTACTGCTGCAGCTGCGGCACCACCTTCGAGCTCAGATGCAGCTACTGTGCCATCTGACCAGCTCACCCAATTGCAACAACAGTTGGAAGCTGCTCAGCAAGAATTGAGCACCACCAACCAAGCCAAGACAACGGCCGACCAAGAGGCTGCGAACCTTCGTTCGCAGCTTTCCCAGGCCACCCAAGAACGCGATGCGGCCAGGGCAGAGACACAGGCTCAAGCGCAAGCTCTTGCACAGGCTCAGACTCAGGCTCAGGCTCAGGCTCAAGCTCAGACCCCAGTCCAAGCTGAGAGTCAGCCCTCAGCACAACCTGAAGCCCAAGCTCAAGCTCAGCCAGCGCCCGCCCAGGCCGCTTCTGAGCCGCAAGCTGAGGCTCCTCAAGAAGCTGCTGCCGCGAGAGAGATACAGCAGCCTGCATCTACACTATCGGATGCCGATCGCGTTGCTCTGGAACAAAAGCTTGCTCAGGCTGAGGCTCGCGTCACGGAATTGGAGGCCGAAGTCTCCACTCTCAAGAACAGAATCACCGAGACCGAGACTAATATGAAGGAGATTGTCGACAAGCGGTCGCAAAAGATGAAGGAGGCGCTCAACAAGAGGTTAGCAGACGACAAGGCTAAGAACCAAGCCGAATTGGTGCAGGAGAAGGAAAAGCTGCAGAGCGAGTACAAGTTGAAGTTGCAACAGGAACGCGCCATCTGGGAAGCCGAGAATAAGGGCGCCGTCGCTTCAGGTGCTGCTGCTCCTCCAGCGACGCCAGCCACACAGGCTAAGCAAGAACCACAGCAGCAGTCGTCTGGTGGAGGTGGCTTGCCTACGTTGCTGCTCACTGACTTTGCACAGCTCAACGACTCTGACACTCGGCAGCTTTTGAGTCAAAACACCACGCTCAAGGCCGTCGTTGGTAACAACATCAAGACTAAGCTGCTTGCCGAGACCAAGAAGATCAAGGAGGAGACGGAGCAGACAATGAAGGCCGAGTACGAGGGCAAGATTGTGAGCGCGCGGGAGCAGGCAACGCTCATGGAGTCCAAGAAGTCGGCCTTGCGCATCAACATGACGGAGAACAAGCACAAGGTCGCTGCTGCCAAGCTGTTTGTGGTCGAGACGGCTGCCAAGGCAACGCCCCAGCGTCCTGTAGGCGAGGTTTGGGAAGAGGCCAAAACTGCAAAGCCTGCACCACCTCCTCAAAATGGCCCTGCGGTCGCACAGGATAAGAAGCCAGCGCCCGCTGCAACGACTGGTAAGTTGGGGCTACTATTCTGAAATGATAATAGGAATTACAGTCACTAACGTTATGAAAGGCCCCACTGCGAATGGAGCCATTGCACGGCCTGCACAACCTGCGCCAATTAATGCTGGAGCTGCCGCCGCTACCACTACAACACCTACTCCTACCGAGCCGCAATCAGCAAACCCATTTGCTGCCGCCGGCGGTCCAAATTCGTCGATACCGGCAAACCCATTCGCTCAAGCTGCTCCACAGGGCGCGCCACCAGCGGCAGGACAGGATGCTGCTGCCGGTCAAGGTCTGCCCTCGAGCCTGCCGCAACGCACGGGTATCCCTGTGGCTGCTACCCGAGGCAGTGGCGGTGGTCCGGCTGGTCGTGGCCGGGGCGGTGTGTATCAGCGCGGAAGGGGCGGCGGATATCAAGGTGGACAAAACCAGAACCGCAAGGAAAGCGGTGGTGGAGGAAATATGAACCCGAATGCGGAAAACTTTCAGCCTGGCCACAAGCGGCCTAGCGATACGGATGGTGGTGGTGGACAGCGTGGAAATAAGAGGCCACGAGGTGGTGGCAGCGGTCCTCACCGTGGTGGATGAAAGAACAGAAGGCTATTGGATTTAATGATTTGGTCTGGTTTGATTTGAGTGGACTGGGTTCTGTGAAACTCGGATGCATTGTGAATGTGTAAAAAGGTGTACTACTACCATTAGAAGAAGTCGGTAAAAAAAAAAAAAAGAATCTGAAGACGTGGGACTGGAAGTGTTTTAAGATTTATTGCTTTAAATTGTATTACTACTGATGTGGAAGAGAGTCAGTGTAAGGAAAGGTGAAAAGATTGAGGAATGGGGAAAGGTTTCAATGTTCGTGGTGTCTTTACTTGTTTGTGGCTCGGCGGTCTGCTCTTGTTTTATGGTGGTTAATTTGTGATGTTCTTTTGGGGGGTTTTAAGATGTTTTGAAGAAAGAAAGCAAACGTGAAGCAAGCAAGACTTAAACAGGTAACATATTTTTGTGTTCTCGGTTATATCGAGGTCTTGAGGAACATGACTTATATATGTCAAGATAATATCTGCGAGGAATAGTTCAACTTTAACTTCGTATAATATTTTATTGAACATGGGCAATAATGTGAGAACGTGTACCAGAGATTATATTACAAGTTTAATACGCTATACCTACTTGAAGGCGTACTCTGGTGTTTTTTTTTCTTCCTTTTTTTTCTTCCTTTTTTTTTTTTTTTTTTTTTTTTTTTTTTTTTTTTTTTTTTTTCTTTATGAGGGATGAATAGATTGTTCAAAGTGATATATTGGCGTTATGCGAATTGCTGGTTGTCTGATTGGATCGGATATTTGCATGTCATCAATTGGGTACCAGGCTGATAAAAATGTTCCAAGTTAGTAAGTCTCTTTAGCTTGGAGCAGAAAAAAATTGCTTGAAGCACTTGGTATTGTGAACTTGTCATGAGACCTGTGTGGCAACTTGAGAAGTAGGTAGGTGTTGCGGGAAAACAGTACCCAGGTACTCGGAGCAGAGGAAGGGCTCTTGCGCTGCGTCCTGCAGTGGAAAGAAGACAAGGTGAATACATTCTCAATGAAGGACATCTTGAGGACATTGTGTTGAATTTCTAGGTATATAGCCAGATATTAGAGCAGCCAGAATGTTATTTAATTGTCTGTATAGTATGGCTTTCAGTATCTTGGATGAATTCCCAGATGATAATGAGGACTAACGGCTGTACTATAGCAATTAGAAGGCGCGCGAACTCAGCATTGTTTTGTGCCAATTATAAAGTTGCTTTGACAAGACTTTCCAACAATAAGCGTCTGCATAGTATAGCGGTTAGTATATCACGTTGTGGCGCTATAAATTGCTTAGCTCCGTGAAGATCCATGTTCGATTCATGGTGCAGACACATCTTTTTGCGTTTTGTGCTTTGGAGTTTTGGTGGAGGGGGCGGAGGCAGGAAGCGGGAAGCGGGTACTTGGAAGGGCTGTGGGAGAGGGCACTCTGTGTGGAACTTTGAGTTCTATGGAGTTAACTTTTTGTTATTGCAGCCTGCTATAGATGTGTGCTTATTTGTATGAGAAAGAAGTGATTCAGGGTTTAGTATGGTTCTAAAGCTCTTTGAGTTCTATGCTGCTGTTGCAGCCGTTCATGATAACTTGGAGATGAGAACAAGTTCAAAGAGGCTTCGCTTTCAAGGATACTATACTGTTTTTTTTCTTCTTTTTTCTGGAATGCTAACCACATGAACAGACACTGCCCCTACGAGCTCATCCAAACAGCCAAATTACAAGTGTGGCTGGCAAGCTTTGAATTGCAGCGCCCCATTCTTCATCCACTTCCATCAGCACTGCGCATTTACCTTGATTGATCTTCATTTAACCTTGTTTGAACTACAGAGCCCATCCAATCGGAGATATTTTTGCATTCCCCGTGTCTTTGCAAAAACACATGACCAAGCATCGACAGGGCGTCTTACCCGGTCCATGCTGTGCAACGAGCTGCTCAACCTTGGTACCGAGCGGTTTGGACGGTAGGGAAAGTTCCGGTCTGGGCAATCCGGAGCTTTCCATTTACACGAGAACAGCACCGAACGGGGTTCGCGGCTAAATTGAAGCCTGGAAGCTTCCGGCGCTCTTTGACAATTTGTGTGGCTAATGGTAGGTTGTTTCTACACTATGGCACGATCAATGGTGGCTGGAATTTCTAGCGTTGGGCATTCAACCGACTTCGTATCCTACGTCCGACTTCGAGAGGAAGGGTAAAGTGCCGCTTAGGTGCTCTACATGCATTGAATCACGTAAACGATTCGCAATGAACAATTGATTCCTGCTTTAGCCGCCGAGTCGGCGTAGACAAGGGGCCTGGACATGTCGTCGTCGTCGTCGTCGTCGTCGAGGTGGCACCGACTCATGGAAAGGCAGTCCAGCCAACCCCCTTTGGCCATTCTAGAGGACATTGCATCGCTTCCGCACAAGTCGGCCCAATGGATACGGCTCCTTGTTCCCAATACTGCTTATGGCTGCGTTGCTGAGACAGTGTATATTGCGGCTGTAGTATAGCACAGTCAAAAGCAGTGCTACAGAGCCGGATCAAAGGCACGGAATCTCTGGACTCGACTGTCACAAGGAGTGATGGAAGAGATTGTCCTTATGCATACTGCGCTTTTGGGACTCAATTCAACTCTATAAAAGGGACAGACCATTGCTGAGCAACTACCCTGGTAACTATACCGGCACTCGAGACGTGTCTGGCCTCCTTGACAGCTTTCACATACAATCTCTGCGTCAGGCCCCGTCACACTGTCCATAGCTGTTTCGGTTACAATACGCATTCATCATGAGGCCCTCACAAGTTGCCCTCCTGCTGCTTTCCGCCCTCACTGCCCGGCCGACAGCAGCTTCCCCCGTCGAGTATGGCCATGAGAAGCGAGTGACTTGCTCAAGCATCCACATCTTTGGCGCACGTGAAACCACAGCCAGCGCGGGCTATGGGTCTTCCATTACTGTTGTTGATGGCATCCTGAGCGCCTACCCCGGTTCGACGGCCGAAGCCATTGTCTACCCTGCTTGCGGTGGACAGGCATCATGTGGCTCCGTCAGCTACTCGTCTTCGCTCATCCAAGGCACGGCTGCGGCTGCGGCTGCTGTGAATGCCTACAACGCGGCGTGTCCCAGCGCGGCGCTGGTTCTGGTCGGATACTCGCAGGTGTGTTGATTTGTGCCTGTTGGTCAAAATAAGACTCAGTATTTTGCTGACATTATTCGCGACATCACGCACGATAGGGCGCCGAGATCTTTGACAATGCCTTTTGCGGCGGCGGCGACCCCAACCAAGGGCTGACTTCCACCGCTGTGCCCATCACTGCGGCTGCTCTGGCCCAGATCAAGGCTGTTATTCTCCAGGGTGACCCCGAATATGTCTATGGGCTTTCGTATGATGTAGGAAGCTGTAGAGCCGGAGGTGTAAGTCTTGGACCTCGTTTCCCAACACGGGATGTGTTCGATTGCCCTCGATTCAGACTCGCGCCCCCCAGAGGCTAACCACCATCTCACGCCCAACAGTTTGACGCACGCTCTTCAAGCTTTGTCTGCGCAGGAGCGGCCAAGATCCAAAGCTACTGCGACGCCACCGACCCGTACTGCTGCAACGGAAGTGATGCCGCCACACACGAAGGGTACGGCGCCGAATATGGCTCTGCGGCCGTGGCATTTGTCGAGTCCAAGCTGGGGTCGGCAACGGCCACCACCACTGCGCCTGCGACTGCTTCGACGACGCCGGCTTCGACTGGTTCGTGCTCGGCGCTGTATGGCCAGTGCGGCGGGACGGGCTGGACGGGCGCGAGGTGCTGCTCTTCGGGAACCTGTGAAGTCTTGAACTCGTACTACTCTCAGTGCTTGTGAGGTGAGAGACCAGAACTATGTTTGAGCTGGGAAATGTATTGTGGAGTGTGGCAATTGGATTCATTGTTGCTCCATATTATTCTTCGTCGTCGTCGTCGTCCTCGTCCTCGTCTTCTTCTTTGGTACATGTATGTGTTTTTGACAAGACAAGTGCAAATATATAGCCAACAAAGTGGTCACGTTTACTTGCTCTGATTCTCAGCATACTCCCTCACTAGGCTCTCCGCACTCTCATCACGCAAGAGCCCCAGATTGACCGCAGTGGCATCATCCACTCTTCGTGGCCAGCTCCGCAGGATGCGCTCCAGGACCGGATTCGTCTCCTCCTTGACATACTGCAACTTGTCCTCACCGCCCACTTTGGCCAGCGCATCGAGCAACTCCTGCACCGTGACTGAAATTCCCGGGAAGTTCATCCACCGAATATGCGTCTCAGGCAACGCATCGCTGGGCAACTTCCACACCCTCAGCAGGTTCTCAATCAACGTGCCCGGGCCGGAGAGCACAGCACGGTACCCCCGGTCCTGGATCGGCACCACACACGCCTGCCCATTCATCGGCTCGCGAATGATGCCCGACAAGAAGGAACTGGCAGCTTGCGTCGGCTTGCCCGCTCGCACGGAAATGGTGGGGAAGCGCAGCGAAAAGGCATCGAGCAGACCCCGGCGGTGCAAGTCGTTGATGAGCAGCTCGACCATGAGCTTGTGGGTTCCGTAGACGCCGGCCGGGGTGGCTGTCACGGCGTCGGTGATGGTCTCTGGTATGGGTGCGCCGTAGACGGCCTGGCTCGAGGCGTAGAGCACGCGCACGCCCTTGTTGGTCGCGGCGAGCTGCAGGAGGAGCGCGCGTGTTGCGTCGAGGTTGACGGCTTGGCTGAGGGCCGGGTCTGCCTCGGAGCCGGACGACATGATGCCGTGGAGGACGAAGACGGCTGCCAGGGGCTGGGACTGGGTGATGAGGCTGGAGAGGGAGGACTCATCACCGAGGTCCGCTTGGATGGTGGCAATGTGGCTGGCATCGCGGCCGTCTCCGTTTTGGCTGGTGGCCGTCTGAGGAAGAGGAGGGGTGATGATGTCTGTCATGACGACTCGGTAGTCTGCGTGTCTTTCAAGCAGAGCAGCTGCCAGACGTTGGCCGATGAAGCCTGCAGCGCCAGTGATGAGGATTGTCTGTTTGGTGGAAGCCATGATCGAGGAGGTGAGTGAGACGGGCGTTGATGGACAGAAAAAGGCTCTTGTTGCCTTGTGACGTGGATTTGAAATACGATGGTTCTCGCAGTCCGTCGGTTCGAATGGCAAGAATGGGCTGTTTAGATCAACTCTCGAAACAGATCATGTGTCCAGGGTCAAGACAAGGTTGACGAGAATGATGTAGGCGAAGGAGTTTATGGTTGGCGTGCGGGGTTTGCATCACACTGCGGGTCGTTGAATTATATATCCGGGCTAGTCGTCCGAGTTGATGCTTAATCAGATAGACGATCATAATGGTGACTTTGTTCTTGAGAACATGAGCATATGGAACGGTCAGAGATTTATAAGTGGTCTCATCAAAAGGATTGGTTTACTGGATGCTAGGGAGACAGACGCTCAATATACGGAAACCTCACCTCGCTTCTTGCAATGGCTTGGGTTCAAGGCACGATGTTCGACAGGTATTGTACGTGTTCATTGTGCGTT
Source organism: Coniella lustricola (assembly GCA_003019895.1). NCBI lineage: Eukaryota > Fungi > Ascomycota > Sordariomycetes > Diaporthales > Schizoparmaceae > Coniella > Coniella lustricola. The sequence goes on along the minus strand of KZ678549.1, from coordinate 381 downwards.
GGAACTGCGTTGGAACTGTGTTGGATTCCAATCAGACTTACTTGTTGGGCTGGTTCCCTCGTAAGTGTCAATTGTATCTTCCAGTGCTGTTTGCTATTCCTTTCAATCAGATCACCAAAATCAAGAAATACATAAACATGAAATCGAAATCAACAGACCACAGCATTTTGCAAATATCTCAATCCTCATCTACACTCCAACGCCGAAACCCAATCAGAACCAAAGAGAACCCCCTATAAAACAGATGTTGTACAAGTGAAGTCGCCAAAAGAACCTTCATCCTGAAATGCCAATGATGTACATAAATCATCAGACCGAGTGGTCTTGCACCCTCATTACGCTGATATCAATGTTGATATTCTTTTTTTTTTTTTTGGGGAA
>KZ678548.1:0-63859 GCA_003019895.1 Coniella lustricola | reverse complement strand
CCCCCTCCAAAAAAAAAAGAATGCTTGTTTTCTTTTTCCTTCACACAAACGCACATCAATCGCTGCTGACCTTGACTTTGCAACTCACCAGTCCGTCATCGTCGTCGGCTCGGCAAACTCCGCCTTCGACGTAATCGACGACACCGCAACCGCCGGCCTGACAACGACCATGGTCGCCCGCTCCCCCACCTACGTCTTCCCCTGGGCCTACGCGCAAGTCCGCGAAAGCCTGGGCCTGTACGAGGTTCTCCCTGCCGCCCTCGCCGACAAGCTCCTCATGACGGGGCCCACGGCCGTCGACGGACAGCTGGTGCGCGGGCTGTACCAGGCGCTGGCGCGCAAGGAACCAGCGCGGTACCAGCCGCTCGCCGCAGCCGGGTTCCCAGTGTATGACAGCCTGGATGGGCGGACGGACTTGATGATGCACATTACTGAGCGCGGCGGCGGGCATTTCAACGATATTGGGAACGGAGTGGCGTTGATTGTGGCGGGCAAGGTGGCGGTCAAGGCTGGGGTTGCGCCCGTGGCGTATGAGGAGGGAGGCCGGGGGCTGGTCTTTGCGGATGGGAGTGTGGTGCGCGCGGATGCGATTGTGTGGTGCACGGGATTCCGGGACAAGGATCGGGGGGTGACTGCTGAGGTGCTTGGTGGGAAGATGTTTGTGGATGATGATGATGATGACGACGGTAATTGTGGTGGTGATGGTGGTGGTGTTGTTGGAGGAGACGAGGAGGGTGTGAGTGCAAGTGCGAGTGGAGCAAAGAGCAGAATCATCGGCCCACACGAGGTGGCGGCTCTGCGTGATGGCGTGTGGGGTGTGGACAAGGAGGGCGAGATCCGCGGGTGTTTTGAACGGCATCTGAGGGTGGACAACTACTGGATTACGGGGGGCACGACGACGCAGCATCGCTTGTTTTCGTTGCCGATTGCGTTGCAGATCAAGGCTGCGCTCGAGGGCGTGCTGCCGGCTGCTTGGAGGGAGACGCCAGAGTTGTGAAGGGCCGTGGGTCTGATGGTTTCTGGTGGGAGGGAGTGGTGGTGGTGGATGACATGACTTGGCCTGGCATGACTGATATGGATGTGCACGATGAAAGGGACTCGACGTTCTGTCTACATGACGACCTGTCAATGAAATGCATGGTGTCTGTTCTCCAAGACTGATACCTTTTTTTCCCTTGTGTCCTAGCTGCGGTCATGCGCATCGATCTTTGATTCTCTCCCAGCCAAGAAGATCCATAAGACGGGATTCGCGCTCTCATTTCGTGCCTCTGTAAAAGAAAACCCAGTGATACATGACCACTCGTATCTTTGTTTGGCGTAGCTGGATCCTATTTATTAAGAAAAAGAAGAAAAAAAGAAAGAAAAAAAAAGGAAAATGGAAACCAGGGTTGAGCGAAATAACAGTGTGTATTGTATAGGAAAGCCTGAAATACCAGAACAGCAGGGTGAGGAATGACATTATATTCGTTACTGCACAATCCACCTCTACGACCTGATTGGTTACTTTGCATGTTGACTCGACGACTAGCCAGGGCGGGCCCTCTGCAGTTCACCATTACTCTGACGGATTTGTTATTATTGTTGTTGTTGTTTTTTTTGTTTTTCCTGGCTCTACTCTGCTACCTTGACGATGATCTTGCCCTTTGCTCGTTTGCTGGCGAGACGTTCGTATGCCTAGTTGGTTGGTTGGTTGGATGTGAGAATGAGGGGTTGCTCTGTATATGAATGACGACGACAAGGACAGAAAATGAAGAGAGAGAGAGAAAAGAAAAAGGGGGGAGGATCTTTACCTCGACAGCCTGCTCAAAAGGCCATTCCGAATCCACAGGAAAGTCGTGCAAGTCGCCGTCCTCAATCAACTATTTGCAGTATCAGCACCCAAAGGTTCGACATGGGAACACCCCAGACCAGCCAGGACACGGAGAAACTGGATTGGATACAAGCACCAGAATAAACAGACAGACACACACACACACACAAAAGAGACCTACTTTGGCAACCTTGTTTGCCCACGCCCCATCAGGCGCCAACATCAACATCTGGAACCGTCGCGGCGTGCCGCCCAGCGCCGTGGGCAGATAGCGGCTGCGCAGGATGACGCTGCGGCCAATGTTGCCGACAATGGTGAGAAAAGCACCGTGGGGCGCCAGATAGGCGGCGCACTGGCGAAAGAGCTCGTCGCTGCCTGCGCAGTCGAAGATGTAGTCGAGTGGTGCTGGGCTGGACGAGGACGACGACGACGAGGATGACGATGAGGCGGCCTTTGTGGTGGAGAAGCGAGCTGCGAGGTGGGCTGGAAGAGAGGAGTGTGCAGTGTAGTCGATGACCTGTACGTGTGTGTATGGGAGTTTTGCATGAGTGAGTGTGTTTTCTCATGTCAAGAAGTCTCACCGGCCAAAAAGAGCCAAAAGGACTCACCTCGTCAGCGCCCAGTGCCGTCACCATTTCCGCATTCTTGGCGGAACACACGGCATGGACGACGGCGCCTTGGGCCTTGGCAGCCTGCACCAGCACACAGCCCACGCCACCGCTCGCGCCGTTGACCAGCACGCGGTCTCCCTTGCTCAGGTGCGCCGACTCGAGCATCAGCGCCGCCGTCTGGCCCGCGACGCCCAGCGCACCCGCCGCATCGCGCAGACTCAGCTGCTGGCCGGTCGCCTTCACAGACGGCACCACGGCGACCTTGGACGCAGCCACCTCGACATACTCTGCCAGACTGCCCCTGCCCACCGCCACCGAGACGACGTTCAGCGCGCCAGCGACGTGGGTGCCGACCTGCAGCTCGGGCTGTGGCGACGAGGAGCCGACGAGGGCTGAGCCCACGGCGACGACGGTGCCGGAGAAGTCGAGCCCGACGATGGGGTTGCGGCGGAACGGCAGCCAGCAGGGCAGGTCGGCCATGAAGTTGATGTCGGCTGGGTTGAGGGCTGCGTGGGAGATCTTGACGAGGAGGTTGTGGGCCTTGGGGGTCAGCGACGGCGAGGACGGGGTCGGTGTTGTGGTGGACAGCGCGAGCGAGGTGCGAGGTGCGCCATTGCGCGGTGCGTGCCAGGCGCGCATCTGTGCTGGGATGGCAGAACAAGACATTTCCGCTTTGTTTTTTGTTGTTTTTGGTGGTGGTGGTGGTGGTGATAGTTGGTGGGATGAGATCTTGGCGGCGTTTTCTTGTCTCTCTCTGGACGACACACGGGCTTTCATGCGCAACAGAACAAGGCAAGAACACACTGGAAGCGTGCTCTGCCTCCGCTGTCGACGAGACTGGGCGAATGGGTTCTTGTGGGTGAAGGAGACGAGGAGCAATCTGGCTCGTGTCGCCGAGGCTGAAACGCCACAGCGTCAACTTGTTTCTCAGGCCCACGATGGACGGACGAACGGACGGACGGACGGACGGTCTTGATTACATAAGCTTATATCCTTATCGCTGTTGTGTGTGTGTGTTGGCGCCGAGACAACGTGGGACGGCGGCCATCGATGTCGAGGTCTGGTTTCTGGCCCAGCAACAATCTCGACCGCCGTCAGACCAACATGGTGATAGTGGCATAGAAAACCCGCAGTTATAGGCCGCCAGACTGTTTGACAGCCATGGCGCAGCCGTTGCCCCGGCCACTGGTCTTCCACGGCCCAGTCATCCACTCCCTCTCGCCGACCGTCCTCGAGAGCGTCCCGTCTGCGCTCCTCGTCGTCGACACAACAGGCCATATCATCTTCTTTTCCAAGGACTCTCCCACTCTTCCAGACCCAATCATCCTCCCAAACGACGGCAACAACAACAACGACAAGGCCCTGGCTTTGTCCGACTGCACCGTCCACCGTCTCGCACCAGCCTCACCCTCACAGCCACCCACGCGCTTCCTCATCCCCGGCTTCGTCGACACACACAACCACGCGCCGCAATGGGCCCAGCGCGGGCTCGGCCAAGGCCTGCACATTCTCGACTGGCTCGAGCGCATCACCTTCCCCAACGAAGCCAGGTTCGCCGACCCAGCCTACGCGCGCCGCATCTACACGGCGTGCGTCGCCGGCTTTCTGCGCCAGGGCATCACCACGGCGTCCTACTACGGCTCAGCCCACGGCCCGGCCACAGCCGTGCTCGCAGACATCTGCGTGCAACAGGGCCAGCGCGCGCTCGTGGGCAAATGCAACATGGACCGCAACGCGCCAGACTACTACCGCGATGCGAGCGCCGAGGAGAGCCTCGCCACCACGGAGCAGTGTATTGCGCATATTCGCGCCCTGGATCCCAACGGAGAACTGGTCCAGCCCGTGCTGACGCCGCGGTTTGCCATTACGTGCACGCCGGCGCTGCTCCAGGGACTGGGAGACATTGCGGCGCGCGAGCCGCACATGGCGGTCCAGACGCACTTCAACGAGGCAAAGCAGGAGATGGATGCCACGCGGGCCTTGTTCCCGCACTTTGGGGGCAGTGAAGCGGCGCTGTACAGCCACTACGGCCTCCTCACCCCGCGCACAATCCTGGCACACTGCTGCTTCATGGACGAGCGCGAGCTGGACGCCGTCGGCACGGCAGGCTGCGGCGTGGCGCACTGTCCCATCTCCAACATGACGGTGGGCGGCGGGTTCATGGCTGCGCCTGTGCGGCAATTCTTGCACAGGGGCTGGCAAAAGGTTGGGCTGGGCACCGACTCTGGAGGCGGCTTCTCGAGCAGCATGCTCGACGCCATGAGGCAGGCCCTTGTGGCCGGCCATGCGCGTGAGGTCATGACCGAGGGCAAGGACAAAGGACTGCGTCTGGAGGAGGTGTTTTACATGGCTACGCTGGGTGGCGCGAGAGTGTGCTCGCTGGGGGACAAGGTGGGCTGCTTTGAGGTCGGCAAGGAGTTTGATGCCTGTGTAGTGGAGAGTGGCTGGAACAGGGAACGTCACCCCCCAAAAGAAGAAGAAGAAGCAGAAGAAGAAGATGCAAGAGTTGGTGCAAGTGAGGCAGAGCAGGTCATGGCCATGGTGGAGGAAGAGGACTCCTTGGCGACGGTGTTTGAGAAGTTCATCATGACGGGAGACGACAGGAACATTCGGCGTGTGTTTGTGCGAGGAAGACAGGTCAAGTAGAGGTCGTGCCAGTGCAAAGGCTCGCATCCTTCATCTTGCACACCAAGACTACTGACTTACTCACCACTGATCAGATGGTCACCAGCGATGCAATATCCACAGCCATGCCAGCCCTCGACAAAAACTGCTTCCTTCCTAGCCATGACTCGGGCACGTTGCGTCTTGGCGTGCCATCGCAATCTCACAGCCTCATGATTCCAGCTTAACATGAAACTTGTCAACCAAATCCACCAGGGATCAGCGCTGATGGATTGGAGGATCGTGGCAGTGAGCAATGTGTTTTGGCTTCTGAGTGATGGTGCAGTCTGCGATTCGTGGTATCAATTCACACCGTTGTAAAGGCTCTTGGCCCTTTTTTTTATTTCTTTTTTATTTCTTCATTGTTAATATAGCTATCATGCCAGCATTCCCAGCCGCTATGTGACTACGAACATCAAGTGTCAGGGTTAGTATTCCAGTCGTTCTTCACACAATGCCAACATTGACAGCAATCATGCAAAGGACGTTGAACCTCACAAACTAGTCCGACAGCAAAAGACTCTCGAGTCATCCTAGGAATACCAGCAACGGCTTGGAACAGTCCTTGTCAAAAATAACTGACAGCCTCAAAACAGGCGAGCCAAGCGACCCCCTGAAAAGCTTAAAAAGAAGGCATAACAGTGCCGTTTGCTGGACGGATGCCGCCCAAACTTAAATATATGAACCCCCTGTCTTCGTACAAAGCCGCCATGATAATCCACATTTCAAGCTTCATGTAAAACTGTATCAATGATCAAGTGAGGTCTGCACATGGAAGGAATTGTACAATGCTTCGAGTCAAGACTTCGGGGTCACCAACTAAGTAGCTGAGTGAGTGGTTGAGCTGCCGGTTTCTTGCTGTGTACTGTGCTGAGCGGTGGATACTTGACTTTTACGTTTGGCTTTCGCATTGTGCCGGTGTGTGAAGGATGTCAATGTTGTTGTGTATGATTATGGAGTGGTGGAGGCTATGCACAACTGAAGAAGGTTTGCCAAGTACTGTCGATGCTGCTGTGCCACTATTCATAGGCAGAACGATGTCGTGCCTTGGAGATATATATCTGCTTCACACACTCGGTCACTCAACGGTCAACTCTGACTTGTTGTTCATCCCATCAAGCTCTGTCCACCAAACAAGCGTTCTTCTGCGCGTCCACTCTTTGAATCTCTGCCAGTCATACTCACGACTCTGGTCTTGTCCATTGGATTGATACCAACAACTCGATCCTTGATCTCACCCAAGTCCCACCTCTCCACCACATCTCGAGATGCAGCTCTCCATTGCCCTCCTCGCGGCCTTTGTCGGCTTCTCGTAAGTGACTCTTGGCTTGTGCTCCTGGCCGAATCTGTCCAGATCTGCCTGCTACAGCCGCAAAAGTCCCAGGAGGAACGACTTTGAAAGATGCCCGACTAACACCTCTCACATCACGACAGCCTCGCCGACATGCACTACAGCTGCACCTGCCACAACGGCGACAGCTACAATTGGCGCATCACCAGCCCTGCTTGTGCCTACTATGCGCCTTTGCGCCCAGCTGTGCGTGTTACTACTACCTTGTTGAAATCCACGCCGACTTCAACTGGGCTTCCTTATCACTTCCACACACATTCGCTTGTTCCCCCCCCCCCCTGCGATTCCAAGCTGTTTCAAACTAACTCACACGCATCAAAATCAATCCCAACAGGACGTCACCTACGTCAGCTCCTCTGGACGCTGCACTTCCAACTCGGGCAGCCAGATCGACGGAGACTCGTGGCAGGCGGCGTGCCAGAAGATTGCCGTCGACGGCTTTGCCTGCGCGTCTGGCGAGGGAACTTGCTATGCCGATGCGGACTCGGTCAAGGGATCTTGCGATTAGAGTGTTCCGAAACCTGCCACGGTTGAAGACTTTTGTGTGTATGTACTTTTGGCAATACATGTAGAATGTAGATAGGCATAATTGGAGATGAATTGGGTCCAGTCTCAAAGCACATGCCGTGTGAGATGGTGCTGTTGATATTGAACCAGAGTGGCGCCTGTGATTCTGGCTTTTGGTTGTTAACTACTCGGCCGTGTCCCGTGGGTGGGCATTATTGATGTAACTTGGGACATACCCTGCTCGACACCAGAATCAGCGTGGGCTGTCGATTTGCTATGATTGTCTGGAGCATGTTGGAAACACGGCATTGTTCTTGACAATGTAGCTATTCGGACTCAAATGGCTTCCATGCGTTTTGGGATTGCTTCAAGATCATACGGTTGTCACTTGCACCTCATGCCACACTTATTCATTATACATGGTCCAAGTCTGGACATTCGAGTCCACTCTTGTGTTCATTCACGTAGCAACAAACTGGCCTTTCGGTGTCCGTGCTGTAAACCCGTTTATACAGCCCCGGTGCGTCGTCGAGGAAGCTCATTATGATCCATTGAACGGAGTGGCCGCACAGGTGGCTGCACCAGCGTCACCAAAAGTATGGCCGATTGAAGCGCGGAATTGCCACTTTTGATGGGTTTGTGCTGCCGGATATACGGAAAAGCCGCCTGGTCCTGGAAATGCCAATGCATGGCTACAAGACACCAAACTTGGAGTGTTGAGTTGTTGTAAAGTCTGAGTAAGTCTGAGATTCTGGTCGAAATTATGAATCTGGTGAGATATCATCAAATTACCCTATCCATGTTTACCAAGTGGCTCTTCAGCAACGCCATGCAAGCACCTGATGAGTGTCCTCCTTGGGAAGTCATCCGGGCAAGTATAAGTCTTCTGCGTTGAAACTAAACGACATGCAGATATAGGCTCTTCACAGTCTGTCATGACTGGCACACCCACTTGCCCTCCAGAATGACAACTCCTCTCACTCGGAAGATGGGATGTGGTCAACCAGGATCTACCGCTGATAATCCATGGTCTCACTTGATGGCCTCCTTCAAGACAGGTCGACGCTCAAGAGGGACTGCATCTTGAACACTATCATACCACAGTTCAACGCACTCCTATAAGTCCACCTCAGGCAGTGGATCCCATCAAGTGGGACCATCTCAAAGTCCAAGGAACCTGAGTGGTTGATTCTCATGCATATGTGGCCTAGCTCGAGACCCTGACCAGTGTCTGAGAATGCTTCCTCTTCCGGGACCTTTGTCACATTGTGTTGTCGCGACAATCAACTGAGCTGAGCCTTTTCTTCCAGAGTATAGGCACACTAATCGCAACCCCAGAACCCATGGCTTCACCGTCGTCGAAAAGGCTCATCGTCTGCTGCGATGGCTCCTGGATGAACGCACTTGGCAAACAAGGGTGCGTATCTCCTGGGTCTTCTCTGTTCTCACCGCTCACTCACCGTCGTCACCTGTCGAATCACCAAACGGAGATGCTGACTGCCAAGGCGTGGTCCTGACGCGATCCAGTGTATCCTCTCCGCCATCCAATGTCTGGCGTATCTGCCGGCTCTTCAAGAATGTCTGCGATGATGGAACCAACCAGATTGTCTACTACCATGCTGGCGTGGGCAGCTCAGGCTCCAAGCTCGACTCGATTACGGGTGGTGACTTTGGCGTTGGGCTGGATATGGTAAGCCTTGACATGGTCACGAACAATGATTAAACCCTGTGTTGATCAAACACCAACTTCGAGCCGTGACGGTCCATTCACTCACGTCAGAACCACGCCAGGACATCTGCCAACTCTACACCTTCATCAGCATCAACTACGTCGACGGCGACGCCATCATCCTCGTCGGCTTCTCGCGCGGCGCCTTCACCGTCCGCGCCGTCGCTGACATGATTGCCTCGCTGGGCCTCATGACCCACAGCGGGCTGGACCGGTTCTACGACATCTTCACCGACTACCAGCTCATGGGCAGCAAGGAACGCAAGGTGGACGACTTCTTGTGCAAAGACGTGCTGCAACCGTACGCTGGACAAGAGGGCACCGACAAGATTCTGTGGGAGGAGGAGCGGAAGCGGGTGTACCGCGAGTTTCTGAAAGACGTAGGTTTATCCACGTCTTCTTTTTCTTTGAGTTTCTTTTAGGTCCTGTTTCCTGTTTGCCTATTTTGTGTAGTGAGTAGTGCTTTGTGGTTCGGTAAAGCCGACTGACCCCATGATGCATGCACAGAACGGATATACACGAGATCGGCACCAGGACGGCGTGACCAAGATCAAGATCAAGGCTGTCGCCGTGTGGGATACTGTTGGCGACCTAGGCATTCCGCCTGTGCCTATGCTGGGTGTTCGTGGATCGGTTGCACAATAAGTTGCCTTTTTCTTGTCTTTTCTTTCTCGGTCACGCATTGTCCAACGGCTGGTCTTTGCTAACTTTGGCGCACATGGCGCTTCACCAACAGCAACGTCGCCAGAGAAGTCGAGAACGCGTTCCATGTAAGTCAAATGCATACCATGCCATCGAGCCTCTGCTATTTGTGCACAACTTTCACTGCTATTTCATGCCCTGTCTCCGCAATAATAACAATAACAACAACAACAACAGGCTCTAGCCCTCGACGAACCTCGCGCGGCGTTCCGTCCTACACTCTGGGAACGCATCCACGACCACGAGACGAATCTCAAGCAAGTCTGGTTCCCAGGCACGCACGCCAATGTCGGCGGTGGATACTACGATCAGCAGATGGCTGACATTACCTTGGCGTGTAAGTCTGGTCTTGACGTTCTTCCATTCTGACACACCAGTCGCTGTGTGGCTGTTTTACTGCTCCTCGGCCTTATATAGCTATTTGTGAGAGCAGCGGGACGGGTCCTCCGTTGCCTCGGTTCTACACAAGAGAGACATTCTTGGCCATCTTGAGAAACAACATGCTGACAACAGGACCAAAACCCAGGGATGTGCGATCAACTCGCCTCCGTCTCAGTCGAGTTCAACCTGTCCGCCATGCGCGCCCTTTTCGAGGCCTCACGGGCGTGGTCCGCTGCACATCCGTTCCCCTGGGTCCCTTGTCCCACTCACTCTGCTGTCCCTACCTCTTCTTCCTCTTCTTCTTCCTCATCGCATTTCCACATTTCCCTTCCTCCAATCTTCCACCACTTCTCGTCCGAAAAGCAGACCGGAACATGCTCTTGCGAGTCTTCTTCTTCTGCTCCGCTTCCCCTGCCCTGGGCCAACAGCGACATCTTCCCCACTGCTCTGCTAGCAAACACCCCTCGCGACACCAAGGACACACCCCTCTCACCCTCACCTTCATCCTCTGTCCTGAATCTTACCGCCTCCTCTGTCACCACTACCACCACCACCACTACAGCAGCAGCTACAGCCACAGCCCGCCCGTACGCGCTGGGCCAGCTCCGTGCGCCCACAAGCACCCTTCAACACGCCCTGGGCACCATCACGCGCCATCCGGCCTCGTTCCACCGCATCGACGAAGCCACAAACGTGCCGATTCCAAGTGAGCCGCTCCGGAACACGGGCGAGGCAGTGCATGCGAGTGTGCGGGTGAGGCTGGCGTGTGGGGGCTTGGGACTGGATGATGCGGGCGTTTGGAAGTGTCCTGGTTTGAGCACTGCTGCTGGTGGTGATGGTGGTGGTGGTGACGATGGTCGAGAGATTGAAGATGGAAATGGTGGGTGGAGGCTTGTAAGGAGTGACGATGATGATGGTGATGGTGATGAAGAAGAGGAGGGCGAGAAAAGCTGGGGATGCCAACATACCTGGCGCTGGGAAAAGGCACAGGGAGAACCAGACACGGTCCGGATTCTCCCTGAAGAGCCTCTGCATGGCGTCTGCGAGAAGATGTTGCTGGAGGTTTCCAAGGGTGAGGCGGTTGATGTGTGGGCGTACGCTGATGAGCATGCGTTGAAGGTGCTGGCGACGGAGTGAGTAAGACAGCGTGAGGACCTATTGGCAACGGAGTCAGTGGTTGAATGGTCAAGTTGTAGCATCGTGCGTTGGTGACTCTGACGAGGATGATGGAGAATTCTCACCGATACCAGCGTTTCCCAAACGCGTCTCAAATCTTGTGATACTTCATCCACATCTATGCTCCGTTGACATGGGACAATAGCACACTCATACTCAACACATACTCCCATCGCATACATCCACCGTGTACACTCATGATCAACACACATGATCAACACACAACGCTTGAGACAACCATCCAGCTCACCATGCAGTCGTATCTCTCGTTCAAACAGCTATATCAGGTGGCATACACCGCAAGCATACGTATAGACGGCTCTCCGCGTACTCCATCATCAAACCACCCAGATCCCAACTCATCAACACGCATCAGTCAAAGAGTCCCTCGCCACCTACGAATTTGACACTCTTTCTCCGTTCGCCGCCTCCACCGCCTCCACCGCCGCCAGTCTTTCCAACCCCGCCAGCACCCTCCGCGTCCCCATGATTCCCACTCAACACAAGCGGTTCCGTTGATCGAGCAGTAGCACCAGCACCAGCACCAGATCCTCCCATCCCGTGAATACTCGCGCCTTCGACTCCATCAGCACCAGCACCAGCACCAGCACCAGCACCAGCACCAGCACCACCAGTGTTTTCACTACTCGCACCGCCACCACCGCCAAGATGGATCGCAGAAGCAAGCTGCCTCAATGCGGGTAGACCGGCTCCTCCTGCCCCTGCGCCACTTGCACGGCGATGAGTGCTTTGGTTCCCGCTGATACTCATACTCCCTGACCTGCTCGCACTTCTACTCCCGCCATTCCCGCTCCCAGTTCCATGCCCAGCGTTGATAGTCGTAGAGGCCGACGAAGTACCACTGCCGCCGCCGCCACCACCACCTCCAGGAGCAGCAGCAGCAACCAACGACTCCCGCACAGACTCCACCGCACGACTGAGCGGGATACTATCGTCAACATCACTGTGGACGACAGCGGGAGGAGGGACAGTAGCAGCGGTAGACGACGTCCTTGTCCCTGTGCCAGAACCCGTGCTGCTGCTGCCAATACTGCTGTCAAAGGGGAGATGTGTCCCGCTTTCTGCAGCGCCGCCGACGCCAACACCACGCCGTCGATTTGCCAGCGTACCACGAGGACCTGGTCCCGAAGCAGACGCAGAACCAGACCCCGAGCCAAGACTAAACTCGTCATCGCCCACCAACGTGCGCATCCCTGACGACGTAGACGCGGACGCAGACGCAGCTGGTTTGGGCATCATCCCCGTTGTGGTGGCCATACTGGTAGCGCTGCTTCCTGCGCTGGTAATAGTGTTGTTGATGCTGCCCATGACGCTGTTATTGTGCCCCTTTCCACTTGCATCGTGTCTGTGGTTGAAAGGGTTGTGATGATGGTGTTGTTGTTGATGATGATGATGAGGAGTATGAGCATGACCTAGACCATGTCCGTGACTGTGAGAATACGCACCCGCATCCATCTGCGCCGCCGCCCGCCGATTCACCTCCCTTACCAAGCGGCTAACCTCCTCTGTCCTCGCAACATTGAGCTCAACGCGGTATCGGCCCGGTAAACACGCGTGTCCGCAGCCATCCAAGGGACAACACCCATCTGAATACAGACTCGTCCCGTGGCCATCGACAGACGACACTGGGCCATTCTCTTCACCCATGTCTTCGAGGACCTCCGAGTGCCATGCTTGCAGACACGATGCATGGCCGCCGTGGCCGCATCCGGGACAGTACCACCATGTCGAAAGAGGCCCTTCCTCCTCATCCGGTATATCGTTGTCGTAACTATCATGACCACCGCCACCACCATCGTTGCGCACAGCGGCACGCAACAAACCAACCGAGATCTCCACTGCCGTGGCAGCCGTCTCGGCCAGATCCCTATGCCGACAAATCGCACACGGCGCCATGGCTGCCGCGCACCGCTCACACTGCCAGATGGGGTTGGGACTGTGTGTCCGACCATCATGCTTGCCCTCGTGCTTTTGTCGACGGTTGATTTCTCGCGGCTTGTGACATGTTGGACAGATGAAGGCGGCAATGTTGTTGGCTTGTGCGGCGCGGAAGACAGCGGGGTAGTTGTCGCCCCATTCTGCGAGCGGCTCGCCGGGCCAGCCCTTTACGCACAGCTTGCGTAGTAGAGCAGCTTGGGTAAACAGTTTCATGCTCATGAGGCGGGCGTGGTGCTGCTTGACGATGGCTGCGGCGTGGAAGGGGTCAATCACTTGGTCGTCGCGCACGAGAGGCCGCAGAAGGAGTATCATAGCTGATGCGTTGAGGGCTGAGGAGCGTGTTTCAAAGTTGAGCGCCCATGAGACGATTTTGGAGGGATCAAGCGGGTTCAATGGCGCGAATGGTGGGTTTTCATCGTCTTCCCATGCGATTGGCTGGGGATAGGGAGGGTCGTCGGCCCAAGACAGGTAGTCAGTTTCTTGAAGCCGTTCAGGATCTTCGTACTGGAAGTCAAACGAAGTGTATGGGCTTGCGCCTACAGATGCTGTCTGCGAAGCCTCGTGTGGGTAGCTATCCGGTCGAGGGTGTGTCTCGCCTTGTTGCGTATCGATGCTGTCCAGTGTCGTCTGTGTGACTGGAAGCCGTTCCTCCTCTGCAGACTGAGCGAGCGAGATGTCGGTCGAGCTAAGTCCCGCAGAGCTGCTGGTCTGTAGACTGGATTGATGGCGCGCTGGAATTTGCGAGCCTCTGCTATGACTATTGCTCTCCGACTCACTACTCGACCCTCTGACAACCTCAGAGTACAACGGACCGCTGCTGTTGGCGTTGTGGTTCCAGGTGGAGCCCGAAGACGATGTGGTGAGCTGCGTAGCCGGCTTACTACCGCTGGAAATGGAAAACATGTGGCCATAACTGTCTTCCGAATCGTGCCGTGGCAGTATGCGTTGCAGACTAACAGAAGAGCCCGTCAGATGACCATCATGGCCCTTGGTGATGGGGACGTCAATCGCCCGGCTAATCGTCTCTGTGTCGTAAAAGTCATAGCCCTCCGTACTCGCATGCGCATCGCTGTCATTGCTTATGGTGGAAAACGGCTCCGAGTCGAGCCTCTTGCGCAACGATGGCCGCTGGAGCGGTGCAGGGAGGGAAAAACTGGCGCCCTCTTCTACCGGCGTCAATTTCTTGCCGTATCCGAGATGGTGGCCATCGATCGGTCGGGCGAGCGGTGTGGGGGCATTCGAGGTACTCTCAAACCCCTCCGATAACAGAGAGCGCAGCGTGCCTGTCTTGTCAAGGCTACTGGAGTGAGCGAGTCCAGATCGAGAAGCATCACCGGTCCCTGCATAGGTAGAGCGGCCCGCGTCGAAGGCCCGCGGCGCAGATATGGACTTTTGCTTTCGTCGAGCCTTTTCCCACCTTTGCAATTCGCCGCTTCGGCGATCGATATGGTACTGCATTCTTCTAGTGAGAAGGAGTTGCATAGCATGAGCAAGCAAGAGCCAGACCTGGGCAAGACGAAATGAGCCTATGCTTTCGGCAGCCTTGGAGTAGTGGTGAAGAATTGATATGACACGCTCTTTCAGTGAATCTCCGTCCTGTTGAAAGGGCAGCAATTCGTGGAGCGTTTCGAGGTAATGCGTGGAGAGATACTCGTAGGTCGATACTTTGTGTGCGGATGGAACTCGGCCGACGGTCATGGCCTGTTGCGATCTAAAGGTGCCAGTGGTCTTGATAGACTGCGCCAAGGCCATGACAGAACCGTTTGGCCCACCTGGAGGAGTGGTACTGAGGGCGTGCGAGGAGCGACTGGAGTTGGGGCCATGTCTCTGCTTGGGGTTTGCCCGGCGTGCGCCCAGGAAATTGCCAGCAAGCTCTTCCTCCGACTCGCTGCGGCCGATACTCATCATGGGAGTTGTTGGGCTTGAACTATAAGACTGTGGAACCATGTCAGGCGGGACCACAGATCGGTGAGGTCGACGCGATTGTGGGCGCTCATCGAGCAAGACCATGACGTCGCCTTGGGAAGAGAAAGCAAGGACAGAAGTAGGAACCTGGTCGACTACTTTGGGCGCATAGGCAACGTCAAACTGATTGAAGAGGCCATCGTGGCCCACTGTCCATAGCAGGTCCTGGTCGTGCCACAGCAGCGCAGATGGTGGCGAGTCGAAGTTGTGGACCTTTTTGAAAGGCAGAGAAGGCCTTGCGAGATCCCACACATGGCAGATGTTCAGACCCTGCCGGCTGCTGTCGTCGTAGGTCACTGCAAACTGCGCTGCTCGCTTGCCTTGGGCGGTGGCAGACCAAGTGCCAGGCCTCCACGCAAGGTCGGCCACGGGTGCTGGCGTGTGGACTGTCCATTTGGCCTTTTGTCGCTTGTCTGCCTTTGCCGAGACGTCCCAGACGGAGCACTTCTTGTCCCAGCCTCCGCTCAACAAGTGGTCTCCATCATAATGCCAAGCCAGAGAAGTGCAGGACGCATCGTGCGCGTTGATCCTCAAGAGAGGGGCCGTGGGCTTGCGAATGTCCCATTTAAGCACCACGCCTTGGTCGGTTCCGCAAGCAAATTCCCATGCACCATTTGGATTTGGCGACCATTTCAGACACTGGATCCCACCAGCATTGCACTTGAAGGACTGTATTGCTCGAAAAGTGAGGTGGCCCGTATGTGTCCGAACGGGATTCAAGATATCAAAGCAGCGCACAATGCCGTCCTGACTTCCGGCAAGCATCTTGGACGAGCTAGGATTGATATCCAATGTGTTAATCTGCCGCGAGTCTTGTCTCATGTGTATGACTTCCATAGGAGCGCCGTCAGCACCACCGCCGAGCCGAGTAAGATCATACTGGAAAATCTTGCCGTTGGCGCACGCCGTGAAGATTGTCGTATCGCCGCGTCCCTTGAGCCACTTGACATCCTTTATGGACAGCTGATCGGCAACCGACACAGTCGCGTTCTTGACAACCGGCTGCGCGAAGATGGCAGCGCGTAGGTCAACACCAGCTTGTATCGAAGTGCCACGCAGATTGACAACCTTGAGGATATGGCGGCCAGCAAGAATGGCGCTGTGGCCGTCAGGGGATCGATCGAGGCAGTCTATAGGAGAGCCAGTATCGAGACTGGCATCTTGAGAGCCGCTGGGACGAGGGGGATTGCTTGTCGGTGGGTAGGGCGACGATGTGGCGCTCAGGCTGGTCGAATGCGAGGCGGCCGGGTGGTCGTGGACCGATGAAGAGGGCGAAGGCGATGCGTCGAGGGCGGGCTTGCCCAGAAGCTTCCTCATAATCCTTTCCTTGTTGTACATGGCTGCGATTTTGGCATACCAGCCGTGCTCTTGTTCATATCTGTGCGTTTTGGGCGGGTGAAGCTTTTCGCGACTTTAGGGATCCGAGTCGGCGAACGGGGGCTGGCGCAGGTTGCTGCACTCGCAGGCCATTGCCACAGTCGATGCAAAGCGGTTCTTCAGCCAGCTATGGTGGCAGATTGGACAACGTATCGTTTGTGAGGATCAAAGACACAAGAGTCGGATGTGAAGCGTGGTCGTGCGCTGTCGTGCGCTGTCGTTGCACCTTTTTGTCGTTATCGAGAAATGCAACCAAGGGCGCAAAAAGACGAGGCCAAAGCCGATAGCGTCGGGGGTGACATCAGCTGGAAGTGCAGGCGCTACAGCAGCTCCCCCTTCCCTGGCCGAAAACGATCGAAACCCCACCACGCTAGAGGCTTCGAGCCCTGTCCCCTGTATCTGACACTACAGGGGGTCCTAATCACTAACAGCCCTGACCGCAGCAGTAGCGGCAGTTGTCTTTTGGTGACTGCCGGGCTGGGTTTAGTGCCAGTATCAGTCACGGTCGGCCGCCTGGTCATAAAATCAGATTAATGTATGCAGCTGAAAGTCAGCATCGTTTGGATGCATCGACGCTGTATTGAAAGAAACCTGTCTATCTGGGTATATCACCAACACGCTGACCTGCACAGGTCTTGCTCTGTACCATGACAAAAGGGGCACACACACACACACACACATACACACACACCCACAACTCACCCCTTCCCACCATCTATCTTTTTTTTGCTCCACTTACTCGAACTTCAGCTCGTCCACCAAGCCAGGGAGGTCCTTCATCTTGCCATCGCCAGAGCCACTCTCGCCGCCGTACTCCTTGGGTAGCTGCTTCTCGTCCAGTCCGCTGGCCTTGAACTCGGCAGCCAGATTCGTGCCGTTGGCCATGGGGTGGAACTTCTTGGCTGTCTTCTCGGCGATGAACACCTTGATGGCAGCATACAGCCAGCCCATGATGGCAGGCACATTGACAAAGAATTTCTCCTAGGACACAGAAAGAGCAGTGTTAGTAAAGTAGATAGACCACGCTAAAACGAACGGACAAGACAAGACGAACCTTCAACAGCTCAGGATAGGCAAGGGAGAACTGCTTGATGATCTCGTTCTTGGCGGCCTTGACGTTGGGGTTCTGGCGCAAAAAGGAGATGCTCTTGTAGTCGTGCACCTGGATGATGCGGTATGGATCATTGGTAGCAGTAATGGGCTCAGTAGCCTCGGACAGCTTGAGCTGCTGGATGCCGAGCTCCTGCAGAGCAATACGGTAGTCCATGAACCTAGATTATCCGTCTGTGTTAGCCATGATTTGTCACCAATAATCACGGTCCTCAACAAGCAATACGCACTCATCCAGCGGCACAAAGACTTCATCCATCTTGTCCTTGACATTGCCGTACATGTTCCACGTAATCACCTCGGGCAGCGGGCTGTCCTTGACAGGATAGACAGTCACAACGCCCAGGTCGGCAAACTTGTGCGCGCTGTACGTTTTGGTGAGCAGCTCCAGAGGCTTCTTCTCCTTGCGGAAGTTGAGCGCGCCCTTGAGCTGCTCAATGGCCTTGGTCAGGTCGCCGTCGTTGGCGTTGAGGAACTTTTGCAGAACAATGCCTGTGGGGATGTGAGATGAGGCGGGCGAGATGAGCTTGACGCCCCACATTTCATCGTGGCCGACTTCTGTGAGGATCTCGGGCAATTTGGCGTCGAAGTCCTCAAACGGCGTCTTTGGAGGGGCCGCAGCCGCAGCAGCAGGCGCAGCAGCTTCCTTGGGTTTCTCGGACGAGGCGACCACTTCCTCCTTGGGGGCACTGGTTTCAGTAGCAGACTGGGGCTTCTCTGTCGTGTCCTTGCTGGCTGGCTCTTCGCTTTGCGCCTCGGTCGCGCCACCATCTGCGGCTAGCAACGTTGTCACGGGCTCATCGCTGACTGGCTTCTCGACAGCAGGCGTCTCAGTGGCTGCCTCCTTCTCAGCGGCGGGCTCCTGAGTAACGGTTTTGACAGCGACCAGCTCAGCAGTCGCAGGCTTCTCAAGAGCGGGCTCTTCGACAACAGTCTTGTCATCCTCAGCAATTGGCTTCTCAAAAGCGGGCTTGGCCTGGATATCCGTGAACTCGTCGGCCTGCGGCTCTGCAGGCGCTGCGGACTCGGGCACAGGCTCAGAGGCGGTCTGAGTGTGTGGAATCGGCACGACGACCGGGGCCTTTTCAGGGGCTATGTTTGGCGACGATGCCTCGGTAGTAGGCGCATCTGCAATGTGGTCGATGTTGGTGGTCGGGGCGTCGTTGACGGAGGCAGCAGCCTCGGTGCTTTTTACATCAGCCATGGCTGGTCTATTTTCGTTCTTTTTGAGGGGTGAAGGAGTGGACTTGTTTGGCGGAAGGACCTCAAACAATTGCTGCAGGACGGAACGAAAGAAGAGAAAATGAGTGTGAAAAAGGACAGCAAAGCGCTGCTGGGTCGGGTTGAAAGTTTGTGGGTGCGGATTCTGAAGTCAAATTAAACATGCCATGCGCCTTGACTGTGGACAGGGATGCGTGCTTAATGACCTCGATAAGGAAATACTGCAAGATTATGTCATGATTTTTGATATGCACTTACTGAAGGTCGATTGTGCGATCTGATTCAAACACAAAACTGCCGCCCTGAATGGACAAATTGCATGTTGTAAGTGTACACACTGTTTTATAACGAGGATGGCTTCATCTGAGAGTTCTATATATAACTCGTATACGGGGAAGCACGATCATCGTTGTCAAGTTGTCAAGCCCAGTGGATGCTGTGGGACTCTCCTAGCCTACAAGTACCGAAGTACCCAATACCGATGTACTTCATACTTGGGCATCCCGGCCTGTCAAACGGGAAGGTGCACCCACAGCTTTTCGACCTCGGGCCTGACCTGAGGATTCAGGCTGGTGAAAACTTCTGCTTGGCACAGAACTTCAACTTCTTCAACGAAATTGCAACTTTCTGCCAATGCAATCATGGAGCATCGGTCCAGAAGAGTGCAATTGTCAGTACGACCATTATTGATTTAAGCAATGGTCTACGGCTCGCCCTGTCAAGTCGATCTGGACTGCCTGGAAGGCTTTGCCTGGTCAGTTTGTGTCTTCAAAATATGGGCGACACATTCACTAACTAGAATACCTATAGATTGAACACAGGAGTCGATAAATCGCCTGGAAGCTGACCAAGAACGGGTATGATCAGTTTCCAAAGTCAGCAGGCTGACAGAGTCTTTCCACCAAGCCTACAAGTTGCCGAAGTCGATGCTTCTTATTCCACATTGGGAACGAGCAGATCCTGCTTGATTTATTTTCTGGAATGACACGCAGCATGGCTATCTATGATGCAGAATCATAGAGCTCGTGGTCAGCGGATGGCCAAGGGCAAAGACCATTCATCTGTGAGAGCAGCGGCAAAATACATGCAAGAAGGCATATCAAGAGAAGCAGACCGCGAAGTGGGCTGAAGCAGGCTAAACAAGTCGCTTTCATTTATCTTGGGCCCCCGAAACAAGACCGAGGTTTGTTGCCCAGATTTCGATGCAGTATCTCTGTCAAGTAGGAGACCCAAGTACGGCAAAATTGATCAAGGACTGCATTCAAGCGACGGTTAATGATGGCTTTCCCCTCACTACTCAGGCGGAGAATCAAGCAACAAACGACTTGGTGGCCATGAAGCAGCGGTGTGGTTTCACCCATGTTGTTGTTGTCTAGTCATGCCTTGAGCGCATTGGTCTTGGCAGTACCTTGTACATTTCAAGATCAGTCTTCAAGTCGCCAGACTCTACTGCTGCTTCAGGCACGCTTTATCTGCGCCTATCGCTCGTTATGCCCCCAAGCACACAACCTGCCAGATATGAACGCCCGCAATTCCCGCGGAAATGCTTGCCTTGCCGGGATGATATCCGCAGAGGGATTTTGGCACTTTCTAGAATACGTGCTGGCTGACCTGGTTATGCATTTTTTGCTGGTGCTGTTCCTCTGATATATCATATCTATTATTGGTTCAAGTGGCTGAGGATAACGCGGCCGGCCTAGCGAAAAATACAATATACCAAAGCACAGTAGAGTGTAAGTTCATCCTACCACACTTTACTGACACTCACGCGACGGCATTATTATGTCACACTACAGGGCAACGGCAGTTGCACGCTGGTTTAGGAATGTGAATTAAACAAACATTTAGAGATCAGAAGCGAAGGCTGACAGTCTCGACAGTGGCTGCGATAGGTCGAACAAAGCAAGATGAGAGTTCAAGAAGCGGCGAATCTGTGGACGAGTGACACTGCATCCAGTGAGCCTGCGTGCAGCGATCGACCAGCGACGGCAAATGGAGCATACAACAAGACCCTGGCGGCCTCGACACCAGGCCTTAGAGTGGTCATGCAGAGACACCCACCACCAATGAAGAAAAGAGGGGGCTTGTGCCTGGCTATCTGGACCAAGCACGCGATTGGTGAGTGTCGTCAGTAGGCTTGATCAAGCCCCCTTCATACTTCACTCGCCAGTTGTCGTGGCCGTGGACCCCGCAGGACCCTCGTGTGAATCACTTGCTCGTCCTGTGGCAATTCGCTTTGGCCTCCAGGTAATTCAAAGAAGCATTGCAGAGGAATTCATACGCGCTAGTCTTGGCGGTCTTCTGACGGGGTTAATTCTTGAGATTTACCTCGAACCTGCCCTGGTGGCTTGGATGCTCTATCTGCATCCTGCCCGAGTCGACATCATCAAGCTTCTTGGACAGGCAGTCTGGATGCTGCGTGCCTTGATGGCACGAGGATATAGCCCTCCTCCGTGTTTGGTGATACAACACTGCAACCGGCCGGCGCAGCAGTACACTGCGTTATCTGCAGCCGACCCCCGGACTTGATCGCTTTGAAACCCAATGTGGCACATGGACCGATTGCCAGGGTCAACAGGCTAGGGTCAGTCTCCAGCAGCATGCACGCAAGATTGGGCAGCGCTGATTCGCCCGCCGCCGCGTTTAGTCCGCATGGCTGAGCTGCAAGAGTTACTCTTTGCAGCACTCGCATGCACGCGACCTCGATGCCGATCGCTTGGCTGACCTCCTCCGCCGGCTTTTGACTGCATGACAGCTTGAGGCCGTCGCAAAGACGTTGTTGTGTCTGTCTTGGCCTGCATGCCATCTACGGCATCATTACTGTATAGGCGTCGCGTCGGTGGCACTGACAGTAGAAGCCACAGGCTGGCTTCTTTTGGGCAATTGTGGCGACGGCAGCATGCGCGACGCGAATGCTCCGGATATGGCTGCGGTCCGAGGAGATATACTCAACGACAACACAACAGACTATTCGATGCAGCAGGCAGGGCAACATTGAATGGCTAACTCATCTCACAGACCTCGGTCCGATGTGGTTACCCTCCACAGACTGGTCGATCGAATGCTTTGTGCCTGTTATCGCTTCGAAACTGGGGCCTTTCTGGCGGTTCAGGCTTCTTCTAGAACCCAGCTCGCCTCATTATTCCTCCAATGTGAGTGATCCGTCATATGCCCGTTGAGAAATTGCTGTTAAAGTTGTCTCTTTTGCTGCGGTCACGCTGCGCTATGACGGATAGGGCGCATGCCGTCTGAGGATTTATCTAGAGACCTCCGTACGTCCAACCCCCAGCATGCGTCTTGCAGCTTGCTGGCGTTGCATTATCACGGCAGCCACGGCAAAGAGGGTGTCGAGATGTCGTTTGTTTGCCTTCTTGCCGGCGCAGCGTGCGCGTTTTCAAAGCTTGATCAAGGTCCATCACGCCGCAATGACTATCACGACATTGACCGGGATCGGAAGCCATTGCTGGATTTGCCCAAGCACCCCAGGCGGGTACTGATAAGCACGGCAACAAGACCCATGCGGTGCGGGACGATGCAGGGGAGAGTCTGGGCGCGCCACCGGCAGTCATGCCAACCATTTTTGGCACTCCTAGCACTTACTGCGTGCATGGCAGGCGGCAAGATGCAAGAAACCTGAACCACAGCTGCTACATGCTTGTGTGGCCGCAGCACTTAATAACACTGCAATGATTGTTATTGCAGCAGTACCAGCATCGGCACCACTCAGCCGTACTACACTCTCGGTATCGAGCCGCACCTGGAATCATCACCGAGAAGCTCTCGTCCAGCCATCGCTACCAATCACTGACCAGTTGCTGTGGCCTGAGAGCATATCGGGCGTGTTATTCCAAGACCAGGGTCTGTCCTTTTCTGTTTTTTTACTTAGCACTGCTCCGAGGTTTGCAACCTTATGTTGTGGAGACATTGTTCAGCCCAGGCTTGCCTCGCCTTGCCTTGGCTTTGTTGCTTCTCACAGCTCTACTGAATCGGTCGTACGGGTTACATTTCAGCAATCTCCATATCGTTTGAGTATCCACAGACCGGATCGACGGCAGACAAAGAGTATCGAAACACTCGAATTCGATCAGGCAAAGCAATTCCGACCAGTCCGCCAGTCCACCAGATATGGAGTATGTACGAGCACTTCTTCCTGCATGTAATCTTGCCGTCCGGTTCAGCGGACCAAATTGCGCTGTTTGTGGTTAACACGGCGGACTCATAAATCTGCTGCGGGGCAGCCAGGACCGACCAGGCCAATAGCATATCACTGCGCGCTTGTCTCGTGTTGCTCGCTATACCGTTGCGCGCTGGGAAATAAGTACCAAGCAACGGTGACACGGAGTGTGGCCCCACATAACCGCCACTGATCCCTCGACTTTGGCCTACGGCATCGCTGGCAAGTGGTTGATGGCTGCTTGATAAGCTTATAGCCAGCCTGCTAGCAGCCCATGATCCAGCGCCTTGCACCACCACGGAGATCTTTGTTCGATTTGGAAGGTCGATTGGGAAAGCAATGGCATGCTATGCCATGGTGGACTCCACATTGGCTCTGCATGCTCGATAGTAGCTTGCGATATTGCACTGTCCCATCCTCTCCTCGCCAGCCCAGGGCCACCACCAGAGCCACAGATGCGGAAGATCCATGCCGAAATCGATCACGATCACCGCATCAGGCTCTCTGTATATTAGCCAAAGCAGAGCGTGTACCTCTGTATGCTTGCCTGCGGTCCAGCCCGTATCTCCACTGCCATGCGAATTTGGTGGGTGGCCAGCTGGTTTGCGCCCCCTTGCCCTTGATGCGGATCAAATTGGGATAATTGAACATATTGCTCGGTCAGAGAGACGGAGAGGGAGGGGACAGAAGGTGGGGGGCAACGATGATGCTTTGACGAGTCTCGCCTGCAGGCTGCAGTCGTACTGTATGTGTGTAGACGAGACCTGAGGGCTGTGAACGTGACATGATATCGAATACGTGTTGTTGAGGCGCAAAAGAAGAAAAGTATAAAGAGAGCAGACGACTCTATCTCTCTGCCATCCTCGAGTCTGTCTAGCTCTCCTCAGCCCACAAGAGTCTTTCAGTCTTTCCGGTTCCAAGTTCAACATCTGCCTTCCTGCTCCTTGTCTGTCTCTCAGATCCATCGTTTCCCTTCGTTGAATCACATATCAAACCATCGGTCAAGATGAAGTTCACCTCTGCCATCAGCATCCTCCTCTGCGCCGAGGCTGCCCTCGCTGCCCGCTTCACCGAGAAGCGTCGTGAGAGCCGCATCGCCCGCCAGCAGCAGAACAAGCGCGGCGATATCACACGTCGCTCGACCCCCATGATCAAGTCCGACTACGTCGGCGAGGCCAGCAACAACACCTTTGTCGAGTACAGCTCCAACTGGGCTGGAGCCGTCCTCATTGGCACTGGCTACACCTCGGTCACTGGCACCGTTGTCGTGCCCACTCTGTCGTCCTCGAGCTCCAAGACCGAGTCTGCTGGTGCTGCTGTACGTTCTCCTTTCCGGTGTCTGGTGTTTGGGACTACACGGCACATTCACATGGACTAACATGATGCACAGTGGGTCGGCATTGATGGCGACACTTGCGAGACCGCCATCCTCCAGACCGGCATCGACTGGTACGTCGAGGGCAGCGCTGTCTCGTTTGACGCCTGGTACGAGTGGTATCGTAAGCAACTCCTTTTATTCATGCTTCATGTTGTCCTGATCAGTCTCCCAGTGGTGGGCATCGTCGAGGGCTGAGAGAGGGAAGATGTACGAATCAAAGGAACAAGGCAGCTAACGGATTTTTGTCATAAACAGCCGACTACTCTTGTAAGCAGCAAGCCCGCAAGCCTCGTGCTTCTTCTGGTTCTCGGTTTCGTGGGATAGAGACACTGACAAAGATGAATTTGCAGACGACTTCAGCGGCATCACCATCTCGGCCGGTGACTCGATCAAGATGACTGTGACCGCGACTAGCAAGACGAGCGGCTCTGCGACCATTGAGAACGAGACCACGGGCGTGACTGTGACCGAGACCTTCACGGACGTGACCGACGGCTCGCTGTGCGAGTACAATGCCGAGTGGATTGTCGAGGACTTTGAGGAGTGCGGCTCCACGTGCGAGCTCGTGCCGTTTGCCGACTTTGGCACCGTCACTTTCACCTCTGCGTCGGCTACCAAGAGCGGCACTACTGTCACGCCTGCGGACGCCACCATCATCGACATTGAGCAGAGCAACAAGGTCATCACCAGCTGCTCTGCTTCGTCGAGCGAGGTTACTTGCACCTACGAGTAAAAGCGTTTGATCAAGTCATGACAAGCATGAGTGGGATGACTCTTGACGGTGATGTTGAAAAGATGACAACGCAAAAGAACTCACTGACTGACTCGCTCACTCGCTCACTCACTGGTCATACCACGACACTGAAGGAGGCGCGGCTTCAAAAGGCTGCTGTGGGCAGGGCAGAGCCTTTGTTGGTACATAGCGCGTGGACAACTGTTTTTTGTTGTTTTTTTCGATTCTCCTGGCAAATACCTTCGAACACTGTTGATGGAGCTTTTTATTTGAACCGGCGAGGGAGGCTGTTTGCTATTTTAGGAGAGGGGGTGTTGGACGGGATTTAATCAAACATGGTGTGAAAATATCGCATTGTTCCATGAGATTTGCTGTGTGTGCCTGGCTGTCGATGTCTTCTCTCTGTATTGTATTCTGCTTGATAAGACATGTGTGTATGTACATGTTCTGCCTGCGCGCGTGGCTGTATACATTGGACATGGTGGCTGGGCAGCAGCTGCTTGGCAGTTCTGACAGTTTCGCCAGCGTGACAGTTGCAACGCTCCGAGGTGGTAGTCTGTCAAGCCTTGCAAGTATCGCAGCGCCAAGGGCTGACGTAGTGCTTGGTGTGCATATGCATGCAGTACAAGATGGTATGTAGCCAGTTATTGCAACAGCTGTCAACCGTCGTTGGTGTTGAATGTTGCTAAGAAACGAGTGCCCCGTTTGTGGTGTAAGTTGCCTCTTTGGGCGATGGTGGCTTTCGGGTTAGGGTTGCAGAAGCGGAGATACGTACCATATTATGGAGCAGTGTCCCGGTACGTAGCAGCGCATGTGCATGGGTGCCCTAGCAAAGTATACAGTGTGTGTGACCAGGGAAACGCGTACCATCAAAAGACATCTGGAGGATATATTATTCATCTCTGGCTTCCTGCAAAAAGACTCGGTCCATTCCCCGTCTACACATGCGCATCCCCCGTCTTTGCACGCCAACGACGACGCCTGGAAATTCCACCCACGGTTGTGCAGGTTGACTGACGGATGTTGGCAGTGCTGGCAGTGTTGGCAGTGCTGTCATGCACGTTACGTCACATCTTGTCGAGCCTGGATTAAGCTTCAGTCAGTCAGTCCGGTCCTCATGCGCACGTCTTCCTCACCCTTCTTTGAGCTCGAGCTCACACTGGTCTCGCCTTGTCTCGACTCTACACCGCAGGACCCAGCCTTGTTCCAGATCTTTTCTTCGTCCACCGTCTTGTCCCATCCGTCTCGTCCACCACACACACACGCACACCAGAGCCGCGACAATGGCCAACAACGGCAGCAAGTTCAGCCACCTCCCGCTGAGCACCCGCGGGCCCCTCGAGTGTGCTCTGCACGGCACCGTGCTGCTCAACCATGCCTACTTCAACAAGGGCTCCGCGCACACCGCCGAGGAGCGCCGCGAGTTCAACCTGACGGGGCTGCTGCCGCAGGGCATCCAGACGCTGGACCAGCAGACCAAGCGCGCCTACGACCAGTACGCGAGCCTACCGGACGATCTGGCCAAGAACACGTTCATGACGAGCATGAAGGAGCAGAACGAGGTCTTGTTCTACAAGGTGAGGGTTTTTTCGGGGGGTTCTCTTTTTTTTTGTTTTTTGTGGCTGTATGGTTTGCTTTGCTTTGCTTGCTTGGCCGAGAGCTGAGCACGAGGGAGTTGACGAGGAAGGACGAGTGAGATGGAAGAGATGAGAGTGCTGACGTGGAAAGGACGGGGAAATAGTTGCTGCAAGACCACATCGATGAGATGTTCAGTGTCATTTACACGCCTACCGAGGGCGAGGCGATTCAGAACTACTCGCGGGTCTTTCGTCGACCCGAGGGCTGCTTTCTGAACATTAACGACATGGACCGGGTGCGTCACGATCTGGGCCAGTGGGGAAGACCCGAGGATATCGACTACATTGTCGTCACCGGTATGTGTCTTTTTTTTTTCTTCTTTTCTTTTCGTTTCTCTTTTCTCTTTTTTTTTTTTCTGGTTGTTTTTCTTTCTGTCACCGTTGTCACTGAATGCTCCCTTCATGTCAAGATCGAAAATCAAAATCAAAGACCAAGAATGCTCACCAACACCCACCCCAGACGGCGAGGAAATCCTCGGCATCGGCGACCAAGGCTGCGGCGGCGTGCTGATCTCGGTTGCCAAGCTCGTCCTCACCACGCTCTGCGCCGGCATCCATCCGAATCGCGTGCTGCCCGTGGTGCTGGACTGCGGCACGGACAACGAGCAGCTGCTCAAGGACGACCTGTATCTGGGCCTGCGCGAGAAGCGCGTGCGCGGCGAAAAGTACGACCAGTTTGTGGACGCGCTGGTGCAGAATGCGCATGACCTGTTCCCGCGGGCGTACATCCACTTTGAGGACTTTGGAATCACGAATGGTATGATCTTTCCCCCGTTTTTAATTTTTTTTTTCTTTGTGGACATTCTGGTCACAGAGCAAAGACCATGTGTGAGCTGAGCTGACGACATTTGGAAAACCGATGTAGCCCGCCGTCTGCTCGAAAAGTACAGGCCTCAGCTGGCCTGCTTCAACGATGATGTGCAGGGCACAGGATGCGTCACCCTCGCTGCCATCATGGCCGGCCTGCACGTCACCAAGCAGAAGCTGAGCGACCTGCGCATCGTCATCTTTGGCGCCGGCACAGCGGGCTGCGGCATCGCCGACCAGATCCGCGATGCGATTGCCGCCGAGCGAGACATCAGCAAGGAGGAGGCGGCCAAGAACCTCTGGTACGTCCGTTTGTTCCCATGACTGTCTTTGCATCCTTTTTTTTCTTTCTTTTTTCTTTCTTTTTTCTTTCTTTTTTCTTTCTTTTTTCTTTCTTTTTTCTTTCTTTTCTTATGCTCCCACGACACCGTGAAGACTAACCAAGCCCCCAACCATCCACAGGCTCATCGACAAGCCCGGCCTTCTCACCACGTCCTCGGAGCTCAACGACGCGCAAAAGGCCTTCGCCAAGCCCAGCGAAGAATGGGAGTCCTCGGCCGACCTCCTCGCCGTCGTCAAAAAAGTGCACCCCAATGTCCTCATCGGCACGTCCACCAAACCAAAGGCCTTCACCGAGGACATCATCCGCGAAATGGCCAAACACGTCGACCGCCCCATCATCATGCCGCTCTCCAACCCAACCCGCCTCCACGAGGCCGTGCCCGAAGACCTGCTCGCCTGGACAGACGGCAAGGCCCTCGTTGCAACGGGATCTCCCTTCGCGCCCGTCAAGGGCCCCTGGGGCGAGATCCAGGTCGCAGAGTGCAACAACAGTGTCGTCTTCCCCGGCATTGGGCTCGGCTGTGTGCTGAGCCGCGCGAGGCTGTTGACGGACAAGATGCTCGTCGCGGCCGTCGAGGGCGTCGCCGAGATGAGTCCCGCGCTCAAGGACGACAAGGCGCCGTTGCTGCCCGGTGTGGATGTTGTGCGAGAGGTCAGCGTGAACATTGCCAAGAAGGTGATTCGCGCGGCGCAAAAGGAAGGCGAGCAAGGCGGCGAGGGCGCCAGGATTGTGCAGGAGGAGGGCATCCCAGACGAGGATGCCGAGCTGGAGGAGTGGATTCGTGAGCAGATGTGGCGGGCCGAGTATCGCCCGCTCAAGAGGGTGGACAAGGCGACGGCCAGCAGGCAGGCCAAGGGCGAGCTGAGGGTTGTGGGCACGGTGGACAGGGCGTAGATGGCCTAGACGGTTGGAGACGGCTGTAGACGGCTGTATATCTGTTTGTTGGAGAGAGCAAGTATAGAATAGATCAAAGAGTATCATTATAGTTGGTTACCTTCCAAGCGTCAAGAGGACCTACCTAATACCATTTTCTTCTTTTCAAATCACATCCATTCTCTTGCTTCATTCAAACCTCAATCTCCAACACCAAACTGGGCACCACATTGCCACTCCCCGCCGGCATCACATATGTGAAATTCCAAAACTCCCAGTTGTTAATCACATCACACGTGCCCCCCAACAACCCACAGAACCCAATCTCCAGCGCTGCCACGTCCACACTCCCACTCACACGCACAGCCTTCAGCCCATCCACATCCTCCCACCCACGCACATCTCTCTTGCCCCGCCCGCCATCAAACGGGTTCGACGCCACGAGGATCGTAAAGATGCTGCTCTCGTTGCCCCGCGGATACTGCAGCGACAGCCGTCCCGCCGTCACGTTGACGTCCAGCGCGGCCTCGGTGCCGTACAGCGTCAGCCACCCGACGCTGCCGTCGCTGCGCAGCCACTGCGCCACGGCCGGGTTCCACTGGTTGGGGTTGAGGCTGAACCCGCCCACGGCGGTCTGGTCGAAGCTCTGGGCGCCGATCGTGATGTTGTCGCTCAGCCAGGTGGTGATGTTGCGCGGGACCAGGTCCGCGGGCGGCGCGTACGCCGAGGTGGTGTAGGTGTGCTCGCCCGGGAAAGCAGCCAGGCTCTGCTTGACGCTGTCGGGGACGAGGGTCACATGATAGGGCAGGACGGCGCTGAGCAGCGGCGCAATCTCAAAGTCGTCTGCGTGCGCGGTCGCCCAGTACGGCGTGCGGCCGCCCTTGGACACGTTGTTGATGCCCGGCGCGCGGTCGGCGCCGAGGAGGGCCCAGAGGTAGGTGTTCATGATGCCGACGTACAGGTTCTGGTCGAAGCCGTAGGTGCGGTCCCAGGGCCCGGCAATGTTGCGCAGGTTGGCGTTGTACAGGGCGCCCACGGTGGTCCAGATGTCTGCGATCATGCGTGGCGCGTTTGTGCCCATGACGGATGCCGATGTAGAGTTGGCAGCAGCAGCCGAAGAAGGCAGGTATTTTGCCCACAGCGTCAGCGCAAACAGGCTCACGCCGCAGTACGTGGCCGAGTTGAACTCGCTGAGGGTGTTGTTGCGGTCAAACAGGTCGATGACCTCCTGCGCATAGGCTTCTCCTGCCGCGGTGAGGTTGCTGTCGTTGAGCTTGCGGCCGGTCCAGCCGGTGGTGGCGGCACGCATCAGGGACGGGTTGCTGTAGGCTGGGTACAGGTTGTCGCCGT
This sequence comes from Coniella lustricola, assembly GCA_003019895.1. Classification (NCBI taxonomy): domain Eukaryota; kingdom Fungi; phylum Ascomycota; class Sordariomycetes; order Diaporthales; family Schizoparmaceae; genus Coniella; species Coniella lustricola. The sequence continues at coordinate 34,001 of KZ678548.1, read as the reverse complement.
CGACGCCGCCCACGCGGTAGCTGTCGCCAATGGTGTTGTTGCGCATCGAGTCGAGGATCAAGGCAAGGGTGCTGGATGGGAGGAGGTGGCCGTATTCTTCGTACATGACGATCAGGGCGGTGCCGATGAAGCCGCGCCAGTTGGGGTCCCAGCTGTTGTAGATCTGTTTGTTTGTGTTTTGTGCTGTGAGTGTGACTGTAACGTGGGTTGGGACAGGGAACCATGTGGACCTACATCTTCAGGATACCATGCCGTTCCCACCGTGGGCTCTTCTGGGTATTTGGTGTAATCTCCATACCTACAAGGTAACCGTCAAAGTGAGCAACTGACTGACACTCGGCCAAATCTGGATTCCCAAGAAGACACGATGGGACTCACCATTGATCGCTAACATTCTTCTGCTGGCCCGTAATCACACTCGTGATAATCTTGTTGGCCTGCTCAACATCGTCGCCCTCGTTGCGCCGCAGCAGGCCTGCCGCATACCACACCGACGACCGCGTCTCGTGCTTGCCTGGCGCCAGCGGAAAGTAAAAGTACCACAGGTACCCTGCTGAAGGGTCGTAGATCTGGTCGAGGAAGCTCATGGACTGGTTGAACATCTGGTCAATGTTGGTGCTCGTCGTGGTGTTGGCATTGACATTGGCATCGGCATATGCGCCGCTCGCATTGACGCCGACGAGGAGGAGGGCCAGCGCCCCGGGAAGCATGGCCTTGGGAAATATCATGGCGGTGATAGTTGCTAATCCGTCCACGGCACAGCCAGCACAATCTCAAGACATGAGTCGGTGCTGCAACTGACGACCGTGGGTGGGCGGTGTTGAACGCGCGATCGAGGCCCTTTATACTCCCCCCACTTCTTTTCCAACATCGTCACCACCTCCTCCACTTCCTCATGATAGACAGATTCTAAAATTCAAGGCCGCAACTAGTCTCTCCTCTCTCTCTCTCCTGCAGTCGTCAGGCCGGGGTTCCCCGCATATCCAGCAGCCAGGGCTACCGGAGTGGATTCTGGTGCTGTGTGTTTGGCCCCTCCGTTGGCCGGTAGCCGGCAACGGCCCTGGAGACGAAGACGAGCACGCTCGCTTGCACTCGGTCTCTTCACCGCCGAAGCCCGTGCCTGACTTGGGTTATCATTCGCCAGGGCATGATGCATGCAGGTAGGTGAGCAGATTTGAGTGCAGCGTGAGTGTCGGTTGTGTCTTCCCTTCCTCATATCCTACAAGATAGCTGTCAGTTCAAACGAGCCCATCAGATGTAAAGGGATGCAGAACTCAAAGACTTGAGTGAAAAGTACGTCGTTCGAAGCAGGATCCCCAGCCAAGGGAATCATCACCATCTCCGCAGTGCCCGAACCTACCCCAGAAACCCGGGTGAGCGAGGTGGGCCATCGCAACGGTGGACGGACATGAAGCCGGTTTTGAAAGGAGCTAAACTCAAAAAGGTCCAAGTCGAGCGACGTGTGGTGCATATTTGGAGAACCAGTAGCCAAGAGCTAACATCACAAAGAGTTCTTGCGCTCACACGGTCCAATGCACCCCGAGACGCGGGAGCTGATCACATGGGACGACAGCCGTGTGGATACAAGATATTGTTCAAGGCAGAACAAAACGAGGATTGGTGCAGTGATATGTACGCTGTTTATTCAAAAACAAAACCAACTCTATCCGGTTGAAACATGCTCCAAACTGGTGGATCAACAAAATAATAACAAGGAGAAATCTGGGGTATCACTACTGTGCCAACACTGCCTCATTCCAGATGAGGACTCGAGGGGAAGGATGAGAAATGAAAACTCAGAAATCAAGCTGGCAGCTCGACAACTGATGTGGCGCGTATGAAGGTGCCACGCTTTTTCGGAACAGCACCAGCATCTCCGCCCTCGCCAGCGCCTTTCCCGTTGGCACTGCGCTCCATCTGCTCCAGCAGCTTGTCATGTGCCTTTTGGTCGTCTTCGGCGTCGAAGGAGCCCAGAATGGCGTCCTTGTTCATCCACAACTCGCCAGAATACTCGCGCAGGAAGCCGTACAAGAAGAGCCTCGTCTGCGGACGCGCCGCTTGCGTTCGACGCACATTCTTGACGTCTTCAGGCTCGTTTGCGCTGTCGGGACTGTACTTGGCCAGCCGTGGGTCGTCGATGGTCAGAGGAATGTGATCATCAATGATGGAAAAATGGCGCAGGTTCAGGTTCGGACGTGTGATCATGGCCAAGAAGGCCGCCCAGGTCATGCCGCCGCCATCGTCACTATCGCCAGCGTTGCGATAGCTGTAGCAGTTGTGCAGCTCCAGGGAACGCAGGGTGGCAGCATGGCCGTTGATGAAGTGGGCTAATTCGAAGCCAATGAAGCAGTTCTTGAGGGACAAGTGCTCGAGATGTGGCAGCTGGGTGGCCTTGAGCGAGAGCGGGATGTGGTAAGGTCCGCGAGAACCGAGCGGTGCGTGCTGAGAGGCATGCAGCGAGAGCCGCTTGAGGGAGCTGCTGTGCAGGAAGAGCACCTTGAGCATGGACTGGAGCGAGTCGCGGTACGCGGGGACCGTGTTGATGCGCCGATTCCCGTTGCGCGTGCCAAATATGTTGATGTCCAAGCTCTCGAGACGGCCGAGCAGCGCACGAAAGGCGGCGCAGTGGAAGGCAGATGTCCAAACAGGCACGAAGCGGTTCACTGTCAGCTCTCTGACTGCCGTGTTCAGGGCCAAGGCTGCCCATGTATCGGCGAGCAATCGTCGTCGCGTGTCTTCTGCTTCCAGCTGCTGGAGCACCTCTTCGTCCTTTGTTTGCAAAAAGAGACGCTCGACTTCTCGCTCAAAGTGGGTTGCGCCGTCCGTCTGCAGGTCCAGGCCGCACTCAATTTCCACCTGCTTGGTGGCAGGGCCCGTGAGCTTGCCACTGAGCAGTTCCCGCGCAGCCTTGGACAGCAAAGCCATGTCGGCTACGGGCGGCGCAGTCGTGGCGGACACAAAGGTGGCAGCCATCTTGGAAGGCGTGGTGGTGGTGTCGTGGAGGAGCTGGAGCTTGTCCAAATTCTTCAACGCCTCGCAACGCATGTGCAGTGTCATCTTTTCAATCAGGTCGCCGCCGTGCTGTTTGAGCAAGAGAAGCAGGGCGCTGCGGTCTTGAAATAGGTTGGTGATGCGGATCGATCGAGGGGGCAGCACAGAAGAAGAGCCGGTGTTGGAATGGGACCGTAGCAGGGCGCGCTTCCTGATCCGCGTTGCACGGCTTTGTCCAGATTTGGACGCACTGACACTGTCAGGTCTGAGGCGGTTACGACAGTGCACGTCGACCGGGACATCTTCTTTATATTGCGTCATGACTGTCAAGGTGGTTGGGGGAAAAAGAGTGTTTGCTCCCTTTTTTGTCAAGTTTGGTCTTTGTCTCCCTTTGTCGTTTACAAGGCAAGATTGAAGGGACAGACAGTCGCGTGTCGCAAGAAATGATCTTAGAGTGGTGACCAGCAACACTCAAAAAGCCAGCGGTGGAACGGAATGCAGAATGCGGTCATGCTGGTGGTATCAGAAGAAACTGGCGACACAGCTCGTCTATATGTGTTTCTCATTGGGAGATATAGCAGCGGCAGTGGTTTGCGACTTGTACTTCACCAGGCCACAAACAAGCCCAGGTACACAGCTTGGCGGCCATGCTTTGGGGCGAGGCCAAGTAGCACGTTGTACACAACCTTGTATTTCCCTTCGCTTGGGGCCCAGCCATGCTCCCGTACAACTGACGAAAGGTCGCAACGACGACTCCTTGGCAATCTCAGCGGTAGATTGCCTTTGCTGTCAGCCGACTCTGGGCTGCGCAGCCATGGACCAGGTCCGCTGAGAGAGCCACAATGGAGGCTTGGTGGTCACGCTTTTCCTGGTGGACATCTCCACACAGATGACTTGTCCACCCGTCCAGCCTGTCAAATGGAAGACTGTATGGAAGGAAACGGGGCCTGAAGGGGGCCCTGCAGCAGCGGCAGCGCCCTGGCTCGCAGCAAACCACTGGATGGCGGCCACCTGCAAGATGGCAGGGCTGTGCGCATGGCGGTTGCAGCCAATCACAGCACGAGTCGAGGTCTCAACTTGGCTTCAGTGAGATTGTCCCTGTTCTGCTCGTCCACCTTGGCCACGATGGGAGTGTGTGTCTGTGTGTCTGTGCTTCGTTTTGCACAGACAACGTCTGTCAAACATCGGTGAGGTGCAGACACGGCGTGGAGGAGAGTATGACTTCTGTCTTCTTGCTGCCTGGTCCTGGACCCCGTGGCGGTGACAGCATCGTCTTGGATCCTGGGGTTTGCGATGGCATGTCGGCAGTTGTTTTGTGACTCACCCAGAACAGGGCAATTGGACAGCCTGACAGCTGCAGAGCAGAACAGCTCAGGACACATGGATAGGTGGCGGAACTGATTGGAAGGGTTGAGGCCGTTGGAGGAAATCAGCGTCTCTGCCACGTCGCCGGATGCTGGATTCTTGGGCGTTTCGCAATCTAACATCGTTGCCGCCGTTGTCGACACGTCTCAGCAAGTCCAGACCCCATCTTGCATGTCGGTATCCTCGATCGACAGGTCCAGTCCAGGTATGATGCTTCCCTTTGAATCCGGCTTCCCGTTCTCGATTTCCCGCTCGTTTTCTTGGTGGAAATGGCGGCCAGGAATGAGGCGAGGTGCGTGCGCTCTTGACGGCTGGCACTAGAAGTGCTTCTGGGCTGGCCCTGTCAAGACATGTTCGGTAGCTTCCAGGTTGTACTGTGAGACCTGCCAGCAGCGGTGACGACGTGAAGTTGATGTGGTGGTTTGGTCAGAAATTCCGTCATGGTGGGAGTTGTACTTGTGTACCTGTGTAGCTTGCGAAGTCCAAAGCCAAATCCAAACCCTAACCCTGACCCTGATCTAACCCAGCCCAAAACCCTGACATCATACCGTCAGTTTGGCCCTTGAAGGCTCTGGTGGCCGGCTGTCTGGGCCTTCCCAGCACCTCACCACCCACTAAAGCTCCCTGGCTTTCCACTAAGGCTGCTGAGCCAGCCCTGTTTGACCGCCTGGACGATTTTGGTCGTTCTCATCCTCCTTCACGACATTCCAAACTGCAAACATCACGTGCCAGTCGAAACATGCCTTGCTTGCAACGACGCCATGCTATGTTGTGGTGCTCAGAGACGCCGCTATCCTGCATGAGCCACCACAAGTGGATTGAATTGTTGTTTCTCTTCCTCAATGCTGTCATGCGCATGCAGAATGGCCGTGCCTCGAACATGCCGAGCAGGGCAGCAGAACAATTTGAGGTTCCAACGAAACAAGACTAGGTAAACACAACGCCACTGTCTGAGTTAAGATCAGCACGCTGACCAGAGAAAGAGAAAGAATATGTACTCTGGACCCAATGGTCCAACCTTCCTTCGACCCAGATCCGAGAACATGCTGGTCAGCCCAGCCCAGCCCAGCCCAGCCACTTGTGCATCAAAAGCAATGTCACATACACCGAGAAGGGCTGTCTGCCACGACTCGTGAGGGAAACGCGGACGAGACCCAAGCAGTACGACACCAAGCGGCATCACACTCTCCACCACCTTCAGCTGTGCTTCCGCCGCCTGTCGCCCGGCTGCGGATGATGGCGGCCACCCGAGGGCCAGGTGGCAGGAAATCCACGTTTTCCCGCACCCAACGCCTAGTTTATTGCTTCCTTGCGGAATGGAATCCATTACGCATCTGCTCAGCCCAATCATGTGCAGCTCCTTTCCTTGGACCACATTCGTGATTCTCTAGCGCAACCACCGAGAGAACAACAAAGCCGTCAAGAGTGGGACCAGCAGCAGCGGGCTGGCGCTTGAGGCTGTCACGAGACCTGCTGCGGTGCTGGCCACTGCCGTTGACGAGCTAGAGGCTGGTGAAGTTGTGTCCGTGACATAGGATGCTGTAAGACGACAACAAAAAAGAGAGTCAGAAATAATGACGTCTGGACGTGCAGGAAGGAATAGAAAAGCAGCTGGGATCGAATTCCTCTTTTCCTCTCATCGCCTTTGGAAAAGACTCACTCGAGGTAAGTATACTGCCACCAGGCTCTGTTGTGGTTGCGGCAACGCCAGTGATTCCCGCTGCGCCATCGCCCGTGGTCGCGTTGCTAGGAACGACTGAAGAGCTGCTTGAGTTCAAGTTTATGCTCGAAGAGACAATGGGAGTCGTCGAGGTCGTGACCGCAACACCCACACTGCTGACGCTGTCGCTGGTGCTGCTGGTGCTGCTGGAGGTGCCGTCAACAGACAAAGCTGACGAGGTGGTGGAGGCCACTGTCTTGCTCGACGTCTGCGAGGCAGTCGATGCGGTAGGTGTGGTTGTGGCGTCTGACGCGGCCGTGGCAGCATCAGTCACGGTCGAAGTGACGGTGAATGTGACGTAGGAATCGAGATCAACGCCTAGGCCGCCAGTCTGCGCAGGACTGTACTGCGAGTCGTAGATTTCATCAATGACATACAGCGTGTACTCGGCCGACGTTACCGTCGAGATGGTGGTGGCCTTGACGAACTCCATGGCTGCTATGATCGGACACGCACCTGTTGTGGGCTGGTGGGCAATCGACTTGGCTGGATGAGCTGACGCTTGGAAAGAGTGGAGGGACTGTTTACTGTTTTGGTGAAAACAAACGAGTGATGGTCAATCACAAAAAGGGAAAAAGAAGGGAGAAGAAGAAGAAGAAGAAGAAGAAGAACAGTAACGAGATCAACCACTCCAGACAACAAAAACGCCGAGGATGGCATTGATATTTTGCTCTCTTTGGGCTGCCCCAGGTCTGTCTTGTCTGTCACTTAGCACCCTCACTGTACGTACATACATACATGCATACATACAACCAACAAGACCGTTCCCAACCCGCGTCTGCCTCCGCCAACCCGTACTAACTCGCCTCAATCAGCCGTGAGGGATCGTCATGGCAGTTGCCAGGACGAGGATGGTGACTATTTGCTTGACTGGCTCACTGGGTCAGTGAGAAAGGGAAAAAGGGGGAGAGATCCTTCTGTCCATGCTGGTCACCGAGACACTGTTTCATGTTTTTCGCTGTGGGCGAATCCATGGCTTGCTGTCGTTTCTTTCCTTTTGTTCCCTTTTGCCTTTCCCCCCCTTTTTAGCCTGCTTGGCTCAGCATGCGCCTAGTTTGGTGCTCATCAAGGTGTGGTGGCTACACCAGACAACACGCCTGTCTGAGGGAGAAGAAAAAAGGTGAAGGAGAAGGATAAAGTGGGCTAATTTATTTTTACAGATTTATCTGTCTGGGGCATGTGAGCGTTGGTTGGTCGAACGGTGTAAGTGCCGGAAATATAGCACCTGTCAGGCAGCCTGGCAGCCCCCCAAGAGACGGAGGCTTTAGTGGCTGCTGTCTCAGTCGGGGGTGGCATTTCGGGTATGGTACGAAGGCCCTGTTGCAAGGGCCCTATTCTGCCTATCAGGTACAGTTTCTGTCTGGCCAGGCTGACTTGCTTTTTGCCCTGCATCAATTGATCGATCCCACGTTTGGTTGAGAGACTTCAGGCCCCTGTATTTTCCTAGCCGTGGCCAATGTGCCTGTGTAAGTACCAAGTCATTAGAGCCTTTTGGTTGGCTGTTTGGTGACGAGAGTGGGAGATGGTTGGATGTGTTTGGAATTGTACGTTGGGCCCCGTGAGCGTGATGGGGTTGTCGATTCCGATTCGGTTGCTGCTGATGGCTGTCTGGGTTCTCGGGTTGTGACACTGACAAGGTTCTGAGATGCTAAGATGAGTTTTCTCTTGCTCTGTATGAGATGTTGAGGCATACTGATGAGCTTGTACGTGAGTTGTGTTGGAAACGCCCCAATCTTGTGCTACCGTTTCATCACGGCTGCTTGCTTGCTTACTTGCTGTTCAGTCTGATTGCTTTGATGAAGGCTACTACGGTACTAGAGTCGAACCTTTTCTGTCCTGAACTGATCTGCGTGTCGCGAGAGTGTAAGGCTGTGATCAAGTAAGTCAGTGGTTTGACTAGTAGACAAGTCAAGGCCACAAGTTCAGCCGTCAAGGTCAGCGAACTTCATCGCACCCACAGGTCCATGTCGGTTTTCAAGAAGGGGCTCAAAAACGTTGTCGTGAAGCATACCACATTGAATGCCTTTGATATTACATTTTGCAAGGGCGTCTTTGGCATCCCACAGAATCGACCAGTGCTCCCGAAGAACTACTACCAGACTGCCCAGACTCAGTCCAGGGAACCCTTCACAAATCAAAGACCCCCCTAATGACACAATAGCGGCTGCCGGCCTCTCCTCTCGGAGCATTCATGCCATCTCCTCAGTCCGTCTATCCGGCCTGGGCGGGCCAGCCCCAGATCAGGTCAGATCCCAACTCGGTACAATGCACAACAATGCATCGGAAACTGGAGTCCACCGATCTAGAGGGACGATTCCCGTCGCCTGTGCCTGTCAGGGTCCCTCGCCAAGTAGACTAACATAAAACAGATCGATAACCTTTTTTCCCCTTCCTTGGGGGGGGACTCTTTCAGTGATGGTCAACGTCATCGATATTTGCTCACGGCGCAAAACGTCCAGCAAAAAAAGAAAGAAAGAAATAGAAAACCATGACTTGAGTGAGCACTGAGCGGCTCCCCACAGAATTTGTCACCGGACACTGACTAGGTCCTGCGGGAAGCGATTTACGTCAGTATTCTTGGGTTAGGACGGTGATGCGTTATTCTTTTTGTTGGTAAGCAAGCGACGGACTGTTCTGTAGTGAGCGGAGAGGGCAGACACGGAGGAGGCTACCTGCGATGCATCGTATTTCGACGCGCTCATCGGCCGATGGTGGTCGGGCTCCGGGGTCTGGGCTCTGGGATTTGGAAGTGCTTTCTTTTCCGCGCCAAGACGATGGATGCTTTGGACATCTGCAGCGAGGATGCTATCAACTGGTATCTGCCACCAGATCTTCACTACAAGTCCCAGCAAAGACGTCTAGACGCCTAGACAAGCGCTCGCTGACCCAGACGGCCCGGCTTGGCTTGAAGAGGCTTGGTGAGCTTCTTCGCCCCATTTAATTCCTTGGGAGGTCGGACTAGGATGATTGACGGCGTGCGAGTTCATCCGTTTATCGTGGTCTCGTCTCAGTGTGTGTGTGCGTGTGGTGTAAGTGTCCCAGTCAGTGGACTCGGGCCAAAACAGAAAAAAAGTCCATGACGCCACATGTTGGATTCGCAAGAGTGCACGACACTGGATACTACTCCAGGACTACATATATGTCGAAACCACATTTTGTCTTTCTCAAGTCTACTCCCATCAGCATCTTTCCACATCATACACCTTGATATTCTTGTGTGTACTCACAGGTTGATGCGTGTTGGACCGGCTTCTGCCTCCATCTCTCCAACCAAACCACTCGGCCTCGAGGCCGCCTTGACGGTGAAGTGTCACAAAAGGCGACTAGACAAGCCAACAAAACGTCGCCACCACCATCACCACCACCATTATCATCATCATCATGAAGGATCTCGTCCGCGAGTCCTTCTTCGGCCAGTGCGCCCGCCTCATAACAGGAGGACGCGTCCTGCAATACCCCGAGGAAGAAGACCCCTCGATATGGCAGCGCTACGTGCACGCAGAGAAATCTGCAAACATGGGGCTCTACGGAACCACTGAGCGACCATCCTCGTCCTCGTCAGCGCAGAACCAGAACGAGGAGAAGAAAAAGAAGACCAGGAAAAGTGACGAAGACGACGGCGCCTCGAATGACAGTGGCTACGGTGCGAATGGAGAGCAGACCCCGCGGCGTACACCGCGTGATGTGGCGCATTTCCCGCGCTCGTCTGCGTCGCCTTCTTCGTCGTCGAGTGATGTGATGACTGGACAAGGCCAGTGGGACACACAACGTGGACGGGATGATTCGCAGGATGTGTTGAGGGCGAGCAATGGTGGTCTCGGTGCAGGTGCTGGTGGACATCAAAAATACATTGATCCTGAAAAGGGTCGTGATGTCCATGTCGTCGATTGGTATGGTCCCGATGATCCGGCCGTGAGTACTGTCCTCCTTTCTCCGTCTTTCCCACAAGACTTTCCCAACATCACATCATTAACACCGCACAACAGAACCCTCAAAATTGGTCCACGCCCAAGAAGTTTTTCGTGACCTTCGAAATCTGCTTCCTCACCTTCTCCGTGTACATCGGCAGCGCCATCTACTCGGCGGGCATCCAAGATGTCGTCAAAGTGTTTGGCGTCTCCCAAGTCGCTGCAACTCTCGGCTTGACCCTCTTCGTTGCCGGTTACGCCGTTGGCCCAATGCTCTGGGCGCCCATGTCCGAGATCCCCCAATTTGGCCGCAACCCCGTCTACATCATCACTCTAGCCGTCTTCGTCGTCTTCCAAGTTCCTACTGCGCTGGCCACCAACTTCGGCATGCTGCTCGCCTTCCGCTTCCTCACAGGGTTCATTGGCAGCCCTTCGCTCGCTACAGGCGGCGCCAGTATCGGCGACATGTACACTCCCTCGAAACGCACGTACGGCCTCGCGGTGTGGGGTTTTGGTGCTGTCTGCGGCCCGACACTGGGGCCTCTCGTCGGTGGCTTCGCCGTCGAGAAGAAGGGCTGGAACTGGACCATCTGGGAGCTCATGTGGCTTTCTGGATTCTGCCTTGCGATCCTCGTCTTCTTCCTGCCCGAGACGTCCTCGGCAAACATTCTGTACCGCCGTGCGCGCCGTCTGCGCAAGCTCACGGGTAACAACAAACTCATTTGCGAGCCGGAAATCGCAGGCCAGGACATGACGGGCAAAGATGTCGCGCAGATGGCGCTCATCCGCCCATTCACGCTGCTGTTTACTGAGCCAATTGTGTTTTTACTCGACCTGTACATTGCGCTTATCTACGGCTTGCTGTATATCTGGTTCGAAAGTTTCCCAATTGTGTTTATTGAGATTTACGGCTTCAGTCTGGGAACCGAAGGGTTGGCGTTCCTGGGCATCCTCCTGGGTGTGTTTGTCGTTGCCCCGCTGCTGTTCTGGTACCACCACCGGTACATTGAGCCCAAGTTCAACGAGAATGGCGAGTTGACCCCTGAGTGGCGTCTCCCACCCGCATTTGTTGGCGCTTTTGCGATCCCCATCTGCTTGTTTTGGTTCGGCTGGACCAGTCGTGCGGATATCCACTGGATCGTGCCCATTATTGGCACGGCGTGGTTTAGTGTCGGCGCGTTTCTGCTCTTCAATTCCGTGATGAACTATTTGGCCGATGCGTACCCGCTATACGCGGCCAGTGTGTTGGCAGGCAATGACTTTTTCAGGAGTATGTTGGGCGCTGGCTTCCCGCTGTTTGCGAATGCCATGTACACCAAGCTGGGTGTCAACTGGGCGAGTTCGACGCTGGGATTTATCAGTCTGGCGTTCATCCCGATTCCGTTTGTGCTGTTCAAGTATGGACATTGGGTCAGGCTCAAGAGCAAGCACGCCAGACATGATCTTTGAGTGGGAGAGAGATGAAGAGGAGAAAGAAATGCAGAGTGTAATGAGGATAATACCCAATTTGGAAAGAATTTATGGAAAGAATAGATAGATGAGGTAATTTCCACGGCGTCGAAGGGCAACCCAAAAAATGATACAGTGTATAACAACCTCAAATGAATTGTGATGGGGTATTTCGTCAGTTCCGAACTCGAAGCAAGTATCTGGTGAAAGACCAGAATCCAGTGTTGAAACATCCAAAGGCAAATGAGGTAATCCAACACCGTTACTTGGCTACATGCTCGCGCATGCCCTTAGTTCGCAGATTCACTTTTCCAAACGACTCTTGGAACACGATGTCCACGTCAGGCATGTCTGGTATAGAGTCGCTTTCACGCACTTTACCACGACTTGCTATCAAGCTGTCCAGTCTATTTCTTGCGCCATCCCCAGGTCTACCACCCGCGGGCATATCACTGTCGACACTGCCACGGCGGCTGGACGCTAGACTGTGGACGTCATCTGCCAGACTGATACCGCGACTTCGCATGATGCCGGCGCGAAGGCCCCGCACCCCTCCCTTCTTGCGCTCGGGCAGTTCGTCGGTGCCAGCGCTGCAGACGTAAAGCAGATATTTCAGATTTGGTAATGTATGTCGGATATCCATGACTTTAAGACCCTGGGCAGTGCAGAGCGTCTCGATGTTCTTGTTGAGAATGAACCAGCCATAGTCGAAACGGAAATGTGCCGAAGACCCTCCTCGCGGGATATAAAGCGGGAAATCGCGCACGGGGTCTTTCAGAATGGATATGTGGTCGGTCACATAACTGCGACTACCACAGCAGGTAATTGGATAGGCTAGGGGCACCGAGAGGTACATTTCCAAGTGCTGGGTCAAGAGAGCGACGTGGCCCAGCGCAGCAGACAGCTCGTCTTCTTGAGCACCCGACAACAAGCCGGCACCATAATCCTCCGCATTGGGCAAGTAGATGCCGCGGATCTGGAACTGCAGAGGCTTGCCATTGGGCACTGGCTCGATGCGAAAGATCTCATTCAGATCCTCACAGATGCGGCGCCGCTGCCCTCGGATCTCATCTTTTGTCGTGTTGCACTGCTCTTTATCCTGGACCAGCTTGGCCAGCGCATTTTTCATGTCTTGGTCCGTCTTGTCCATCAAGGAGCGTCCTTGGCTAATCATGTCGCGGCGGTCCGTAATGGAAGTTTGCAGGTGCTCAATCTGCTGAATGGTACCCTTGACAGCCCTCTGCTCGGCAGTGACATACTTGTTGGCCAGCTTCAAGCCGTCGTCAGCCTCGGTCAGCTGGAGCTGGCTGTCGGCGTGATCTGCAACAAGGCTACAGATCTGCTCCTTGAGCTTGTCCTGGGTAGCCAACGCATCTTGTATCGAATTTCCGAGGGTTGAGAGGCGCATCAGCGCATTGTAGGACGAGGTCGGTTCGAGGAGGCCTTGTTTAGGCGGGAAGGGCTTGGCAGGAAGCTCGAGAGTGTAGGCACCGTCGATAAGGTGGAAGATGAGGCAATTCGGAGGGAAATTGGTGCCAACGAGACCGCCAAGGAAGTTCAAGCGGCGCAGGTCAAGAAACTGTTCGAGGTGCAACGACCACGCTCCTGATCGTTGGGTCCAGACCTTAACGGTGAGCTGGGGTGATCGCAAGACGGTCGCATCGGCATCTCGAGAGAGTTCAAAGGACCGAAAATCGAAATTCTATAGCACACTATCTGCTTAGCTCAAGGAGACCGAAGAGAATACAGGGCGCTGGCGATGTGACCGTACCGTTGCTCGCTCCCCAACCTCGCTAATGTACAGCGGGTCACCGCCGTCATCGCCAGGCAGATGTAGAGAGAAGAAGACATTGGCGACGCGCTTGTCAATCGATGCCTCGATGTGTTTCTGGCGTGTCAGGGGTGTTGCGCTGCCGAGATTCGTGCTACGGCGACGGGTGCTGGCGGGTCGCAGCGAGTACAGGTTCTCCGTCGAGGCCGAGTGTTGCAGCTTGGAGGACTCTCGGAGCGCTTCTGCCTTTCCAGGCGAGTGCTTAACCTCCGAGTCGTCGGCAGAGCGGCCCTGGATGCGATCAAAGGTGAGGTTGCGCAGAAAGATGGCGCGCAGATGGCGCACCTTGCGGTTCTGGGCGAGCAGCAGCGGGCGCGAGGACTCGGCCATGGCAGAGACAGGAGGCTGGCTGCTGGAATGCAGCTTCAATTGGGCTGGGAGATCATCCAAGAAGCGAGGGCGGCCACCGACCCACTTCCAGAAGAGGTTTGATGTGGCGTGTGAGTTACTGAGGCCGGCAAGGTTGGCGATGTGATGGGTTGGTGGAGCGGAAACGAGAAGACCAGAGAGGCCCGGCATGCAGCCCCGACGTCACGGAGCTGTCGAGCTTTCCAGTCGACGAGAGGTACGTACCGACGGACCCTGATACCTCGTACCAACTTACAGTATCTCGGTAACTCAGTGCCTGAAGCCGCTGGAGCAGAATGCGCTATCAGGTAGCTCCAGGATCGTGGTAGTGGGTTTCAGACTGGGCTAACCCGGCTAGCGGCCCCCGTAGGCCGGCAGCCCCGACCATTTGAAGCCGGTAAACGGCCTAGAGAGGCCTTAAACTGCATGGGCCAGCAGAGCCGCCTAACGCTGGACGAGGAAGGCAGCTCGCGCACCGTGGCTTCCATTTTGACGATGTGAACCTTGACCTCGATAATCACATGCTCGACTGTCTGGATTTTATCAGCAAGACACTGATTAGATAATAAGGCCTCTCATCGTTCTCTTCTCTCTCCACAATCTCGACGACAACAGCTCCAGCTTTGACTTCGACCTCGACTTAAACTCACTCCCTTTCCGTTTCTGTTCTGTCTACAAGGCATTGACCAACTGACAATCGAAATACCCAACATCAAACCAAGACATCACCACTTTGCAAGTCGGGGACTATGGCCAGGATGAACCAATGACCAACAGAGTTAGCCTCGACACATCGAGCCCACTCTCACAGACCGAAGAAGCGCCTTGATGTCGATCAAAGAAAGCCACGTGGTGCATGATTCGTGGCTGTCCACTTGATGCGAGCGTAGCACGCAAAACACAATCTGGTGTCCGGGATCGTGAAGGACAAGGAGGAGGGACAGTATTGTCACGCAGCCTATGTCGGCTCCATCAGTCGTTGCGCAACAAGGCACATGCACGTTCCAAAAAGTGAGAAGCCATGACTTTTCCCAGTTTAAGCATAAATGCCAAAGCAAGACGGTGCCAACTATTTGGCCCCTGCGTGCTGCGATCGAGACACGCCGCCCCGCTTTTTACCTGTAATTCTCGAGAGCTGCGTTTCCTGCTCGTGTCCGCTTCAAGGCTCTCGGTTGGCAGCAACAATGGCTGTTGGTCAACAGGCTGACAGGGTCTGGAAAGAGAAAAACAAGGGGGCGAGATTGTCTTGCATAGAAAACAGGAGCCGTTCGACAAACATACAGCACGCTTGGAAAGAGACTTGGATCTTGGTTTGATGGACCCTGAGAGATGCAATTTCTCCCTCCGACGCTTGTTGACTCGGGCCAGCAAGCAAACCCTTTTTCGCCGCAAAATATGGACCGTTGCAATCTGCTGGAAGCAATGCACATCAGAAAACAGGTGCCGACCTGACAGTACGTACAGTGCTGTATTCCCTGCACGTTCGGCCGCGGGCGCGCGCCAGCTGAAGAGCAACAGCAAATCCACTGCCAACACCCATTGCCCCCATGTCGCTTCGTCAGACGGGGGCTCGTTTCCAATTGCTCATTCGATCCACTTGCCACGGCTCTTCTTCTTCCTCCTTCTCTCTCTGCTGCCATGCTCGACACCACTGCTCTCTTAGCTATGTCAAAGCCCTTTTTGGTTGTATGAACCGCCCGTTCGGCCGCTGGATCGAAACTCGACGCAACTCGCCATCATGGCACGGCTGCTACGACTATGGGCTCCACTGTAAGTTGCGCTGCTGTCGCAAGGGCGCCGACCATCTGCAGGACAGCCAAAGCTAATGCGCGCCATGCCAAACCACCAGAACGCTTCTCCTCTGTACGGCCACTCTCAACTTTCGCTATAGTTCGAGTCTCGCCTTCCGTAAGTCTTGTCCTCGGATGCCGCCTCTCACCATGCCATCTTGTGCCGTTTGGCTGGCACACCATGTATGATCAAGCCGTCTTAAGTCATGTAACCACGAAACTGACCAGGGCTTATTTGCTGCGCAGAACTGCCCATTCACTTGTCCCTAATAGTATTGCTTCATGTGGGCCTCGCTCAGCTGGTCATTACTCGCATCGTTCCACGAAAACAGCCCGAAACGTCCTACGAATTCACGCGACTCGGCTCAGACGATCTCGCCGACGACAGCCATGCAAAGGAGGACGACCTTGGCAAGCCCGTGAGGCCTCTGCTGGGACGCCTCTGGGATATCTTGCTGCAAGCCTCGCTTGTCGGTGTCTTGGTGCTCAGAGCATTGTTGTCTCCATGGGTGGTGGATAGAATGCAATGCGCTTGGTCAGGAACTTATGTGCGTTTACCAGTCCTACACAGCAAGACAACGTCCACGGCGGCAAGACCATTGTTGCGCAAGATTGATTAAGGAAAAAGCTGATAATTGCGATGGCCGCGCGTGATAGACTCTTCTCCCGGCCGGAGTCGCTCTCCTAGAGGTATCCCCACTGCTCAAAAGCCCCCACGGCTTGTTCGCCAAGATATCACGATTCGACGGCGTCAAGGTCCTCGCATGCAGCCTGTTATTTGGTCTGCTTGGCACCTGGTACTGGACGGAGGCGGATGCGAACAACCGAACGAGCGTCATATGTCCAGCCGGGCAAGGGCTGACCTTTGACATCCCCGTCCGCCAGGTTGCCATCACCAGTATAGATGCATATCTCCTTGCCACGATTGGCTACCTGCTTCGCGATGACAAGTCCAGAACCAGCCTCGGGTCAAAGCTTGCTTATGTTTTCTGGACTGCCGCCGCCGTCATTGTCTTCTGCATTGGCACCACTGCGCTCGCCCTCAAGCCAGGAGCAGATACCAGATGGGGAGGGTTGAACTTGGACCATCGCCTAATTACAGAGTCACGTTGGCTTGTGCAGCGAGATATGGTCCTGGACGGCCTCTTGGTCGCAGTCGCTTCATCCATCGCAATATATATGCTCGCCACAGCTTCGGCTTCCGCAGTGGCATGGACTGTTGTGGCTACCAGCATGCTTGGCCAAGTGGAAGTGCGCGCTTTTTTTGGTGCCCTGCCCGCATTTTCCTCGGGCTTGCTCACCTTTGTGGTCCTCTTTTTGCTCTTTGCATGTGCGGAAAGGGCCATCTTTTACTCCAACCTCCATGAGCTTGGCTACACGCACGACCATAGAACCCCGAAGTGGAAGAGAATACAACCTGTGACTGTGCTCAGTTTGATACTGCTTGCGCTGGTTTACTTGCAGAGTTTCGCAGCGTTCAAACTCAGCGACGAGCAGGCGATTCGCTTGGCCATCAAACACGCCGAACAAGCGTCAAACAAGTGGATGCGCCAAGCGGCAGCAAGCACATCCCTGGACGAGGCCGTGATTGAGTACAAGAGAAGGTACGGAGTGCCACCGCCACCCAATTTCGACGCCTGGTACAACTTTGCCGTCAAAAACAAATCGCCCATCATCGACGACTTTGACCAGATTCAAACGAGTCTGCTTCCATTCTGGGGCGCTACACCGTACGAGCTTCGCGAACGAGTTGCGCACATCATCGAGACACCAGCAACTTCTATTGGCGTTATTGTGATCCAGAATGGAGAGATGGCCTTTGGTCCTCACGACGATCAATATTCTTGGATGCTGGAGCACATTTCAGAAATTATCCAGCCTTTTGTGCAATGGCTTCCTGACATGCAGGTTGCCTTCAACCTCGACGACGAGTGCCGAGTCTCTGTGCCATACGATCGAATGCAAGCATATTTGACAGAGGGAGAAAAGTCGAGAAAGCGACTCGCAAGTCAACCGATGCTCCAGGGTTTTGGCAAAATGACCGACACCCCTTGGTCAGGACAGTATCTCGAAGACGATGAGCAACTCTATACACGATTCTCGCCATACTTTCAAGCCTGGTACAGACAGCCGCTATTCTACGAGTGGATTGCATCGACATGCCCTCCTGACGCCCCCATACACCAATACCTGTGGTGGAACAAGAGAGATTCGTGTGCATCGTGTGCACATCCGCACACTACCAACGGCTTTGTTTCCGACTGGTCGCTGGCCAGCGATGTCTGCCACCAACCGGACCTCTTCTTCCTTCACGGAGCGCTATTGCGACCACAAGCAGCCCGACCGACGCACGAGCTGTTTCCCGTATTCAGCCAGAGCCGCTTGCACAACTACAACGACATTATCTATCCTAGCGTCTTTGTTTATGCCAGCAACGTACAGTTTGATGGTGAGAAGGCTGTTTCTTGGGAGGACAAGCGCAACAGCATTTTTTGGCGCGGCAAGAACACTGAGGCCACGTCGGTCGAGGGCACCTGGGAGGGATTCCTACGCCCACGCTTCATCAACTCCGCCATGGAAGAGCAAAAGCGCCTTGACATTGAAGGACCTGGCCCTTCGAATAATCTAGCTATCGACACTTCCTTTACCGGCGAGTTTGAACGCTGCGACCCAGCAGATTGCACCGCGCAAACGACACACTTTTACGGCGCCCCAGACGCAGAGGCCCCCGGCAATGTACCCTTTCAGATGGCCTGGGAGAACCGCCACCTGATCGACCTAGATGGAGCAGCCTTTAGCGGGCGCTTCCCGGCCTTTGTGGCTTCCGGCTCGATTCCGTACCGTGCGGCGCTATGGCAGGCGTGGTGGGAAGACCGTATCCATGTGTTTGTGCACTTTGTGCCAGTCGATGTCAGGCTAGTCAATGACTTGTGGCAGCTGGTGCGCTTCTTCGGACGGTCTGGGTCGAACGGAAGTGGTGGCGGCGAGAGCGAGGGCAAGAAGATTGCTAATGCGGGCGCTGAGTGGGCTGCGCGAGCGATGAGGAGAGAAGATATGCAGATTTACATGTTTCGGCTGTTGCTTGAGTATGGCCGGCTCGTCGATGATGGGAGGGAGAAGATCGGATTTGATATCGCCAGTGCTGGTGGTGGTGATGGTGGAGCGGCTGCAGCTGGTGCTGAGGCATAAAGCACGTGGGTTGCATAATGAAATGGTTTCTTTGGGTTCAGTGTATAGAAAGCCGCGCAAGATACATACCACGATTTTAATGATTACAGTCAATAGATTTCTTGTTGCATTCATGGGCGTCATCACTTTTCAGTGAGAGATACCTTTTGGTTCGGTAAGTCTGTTCTCTATACCCCTTGAAATCGATGATATTCTTCTTGTTCTGTGCCCTGACTGTTTGCAGTGTTATTTATGGTCAGGGAAAATATCATGAAGGTCGTCAAGTCAAGTCAAGTAACATGATCACCACAAACGCATTTCAAAGAAGGGACCCTCACTTGTTGCTGAGCCAAAGAAAACTCATCCAAACCGTGCACCGTCCTCACACCACCTCCGTCTCCATCTGCTCCACGACCCTCCCAATGAGGTTCTCCCCAATCATCGCCCCAGGCCAACTGAACCACGTCTTGCTCGTGCACAACCCACTCCACACATCCACAGCCTCAGAGAAGGTGCCGTCCCACTGCATGGCCGCACAGATTCGGCGCCACGCGGAGGCTTCGCGGGCTGGGTCACGCGTCAATTGGGCGAAGCGCCATTCTTGGTACAAGCCTAGCGTCCAGGACCCCGGGCTGTGGTCGCTGCCGAGACCGTGCAGGGGCTCTGTGCCTGTGCCTGCGTAGCCTGTGTTGTAGATGGGTCGCTTGGCGGTGTTGTGGTGTTGCTTCTCCGACTGGGCAACCTTGACGCTTCGGTTTCCGGTGACCTGGTCCTTCCTGCGACCATCATCAACAGCAACAGCAACACCGCAGTGGGAGTAATACTCTGGGTCCGGGGTGAAGGCCCACTCGAGGGTCTTTTCCCAGATGCGGCGCCAGTGCGGGTCATCTTCCTTGATTTCTCCGTCCGCGTCCTTGGCCACTTTCTTGCTTGACGTCTCGAGGTCTTGGTCTGCGGGTTTCCGCAGGAATCCCCACTCGTGCGCGAAGAGGGTGGGCATGTCGTTGCCGTCATGGTAGGTTCGGACTCGGATGTTTACTGCCTTGGTACTCTTGTTTGTGTCGTCGTGATTGTTGTCGTTGTGGTCATGGTTTGTTGCTGCTGCTGTTCCCATCGCGTAGGCGAACATTTTCTCACCTGAACCATCTGGGCAGTCGCACGTGAGCTGTGCATAGATGACTCCACGCAGCGCGGTACAAAGCGAGCGGATGTGGTTCGGCGACAGCGTCGCCGCCGTCGTTGTCGTTAGAACCACATCTTCTTCCAAACTCGGAGACCCAAATTCATCCATCAAATCAGCCACGCTCTTTAGCGTGTACCACGCGAGCAGGTTACTCGACATGTGGAAGGGAAAGTCGCTGGTGTCATCGTCGGCGGGGGTTTCGTCGGTTGTAAAGAGGTTGGTGGTGCTGTCGATGCGGGACAGGAGGTCGGTGAGGACGAGGCGAAAGGTGGGTGTTGAGAGGAGGCGGTGGATGAATGCTGTGTGGGACTCGGTGGGTGCTGTGGATGTGTGTGGTTTGGTTGTGTCGTTGGTGTCCGGGTTGGTGTAGGGGGCATCTGTGAATGCAGACATGGAAAAGGACGGTGTTGATGTTGAGGCTCGCGAGGTCGAGGACGCTGAGGAGGATGCCAATGAAGAGGACGAGGAGAAAGCTGATGACGCTGACGGAGCAGGAGATGGGGTCTTGTGGCTGTGGGCGCCATCGTTGGTCTTGTTGTTGGCGTTGTTGTCGTTGTCATCCACATTGACGTTGGGTTTGGACGCTGCATACGCACGGTGGTAATCGCACAGCTGGAGGAAAGGATACAGCTGCGTGTCGAGCTGGTAAACGAGGCCGTCCTTGGGTCGGCCGCTGACGAGGTACGAGCGACGCCAGTAGTGGCTATGATTGTCGGCTTCGTCGTCCACAGCAGCAGCAGCATCACCACTGCCAACCTGAGCGACGGTAAAGAGCCACTCCAAGTGACCACGAAGAATTCCATGAACAGTCTGGGAATACTCGTCTGCTTTGGAAGCGTCATGGGGGAAGAACTTGTCGAAACCGCGCAGATGGACGTTCTGGAGGAGGCGGAGCTGCCAGTAGTTGTCTCTCGGCCAGCCTGTGGGTGAGAGTCACGTCTGTTATCATTCTGGCGTAGTATAAGAGAAACAGAAGGAAAAGCAAGAGAGGAAGCAAGCACAGCAAGATGGGACAGGATGACATGCAAAGTGAGTCTATGAGAACATGAAGGGATAACTTACCCAGAGGAAGAGCAACATGGTCCGCCACAACAGCAACAGCAGCCCTACCGTCTTCCGACTTCACAGGCGCAGAGCAGCACCCAATGACATAGTTGACGTTGGACCACAAGATACGCCTCTCGACCGACTCGAGTACATCCTCGCCCGTCTGCTCACGCACCGCGTCCCGGTACCGCTGTAGGATCCTGTGCGGGTCCGAGACGCCGTCTTCATGGGCGAATAGCCAAGTTGGCATCACACGCTCAGCGTCAAAGTCATCACCACCGCGGCGACACGCCCCTGAGGCTGTTCTCTTTGCCTTTCCATCCGCGTCAACACCACTCTCCTCCTGTTCCTCAGCACGCAGAACACAGCCTAACCGCACGGTCTCAGCGACGTCAATATCCAACACCTGCGGTTTCAGCGTTTTACTCAGTGCAGCTAGCTTGCTCGGCGGGTGCTGATCTTCCATGGCTCGTCCGCCAAGCCCTTCTCTCGCGCCAAAGACTTCCTCGGTGGCGTAGTAGGTACCCCTGGTGCTGTTATAGAACACTCCATACGCCGTCACCTGCTGCGCCAGGCCTGCGTTTCCAATACAGTAGACGGGTGTCTGTCCGCCATTTGCGCTGGCCCACTCCGTGTGGATTGTGTTGGTGGGCGAGGGCATGGGTACTTCGCCTTGGTCGGTGAGTTGGCCGTAGGAGGCGCGCGAGACGGCAAAGGCCAGGTCGAGGGTGACGGGGAGTGAGACCGTCTGACTGTTGTTGTGATTGTCACTGCTAACGTCGCTGTCGTTGCCATTGATGCAGGAGGAGCCAGAGATGTTGGTCACCTGGCTGGCTTGGACAATAGCACCGTCTTCGCGCACGCACAGCGCAGACTGTACAAAGAGAGTCCCATCCAGGGCTTCGTACTCGTACTGGACGTGGCTGCCCAGGCTGGACTGGACATGGTGGATGAGGACAGCACCGAGATTCTTGCCCACATCAACACCATTAGCAGGAGCGAAAAGACGCAGGCCCTGCCCGCGGACTTGCTGGCCCAGACGATGCTCCATCTTCTTGCGGTACAGCCGTACCGCAGCCGGGTCCTGGCGCAGGCACGGGTCAAATTGCTCCCAGGGAGCCGCGATCATGAGTGCATAGTGCGGCTTGTGCGGAGTCGGCGCCGTGATTTGGTAGATGCCTCCGTAGGGGTCTGCGGCGATGGTCACGCCGTTGCGGCCAATGTCGATGGTTTTCTTGTCGGGCCAGGCGGACGGGGAAAAGATGGCGCAGTGGCGGGTTTGGGCAGTGAGGTTGCTGTCGAGACTGAGGCCTGGTGTTGAGGACATTATGACTGCGGGAAAATCGCGATTGGTTGGAGTTGGACTTGGGAACGTGCTTTGTTGCAGACGATAGGTGAAGGATGGGCTTGGGAAGAGATGTATATCAGGGAATGCGTAGAAGCAATTTCTGAATAGAGATTTGAGTACAGCAAGGATAGATAGTAGAGGATGGGCTTGATGGACTGCTCGATGAGGGCAGAACAGAGTATGCAAACCATGAAGGAGAATGAATATATATATATATACTCTCAAAGACATCGTGAGTCTCGTTCATGGAAGTGAGACCCTTGACGCTGGCACAGGAGCGCACTGTCCAGATGTTGATTTTGATATCAGGATCCAAGCCCACTTGATACTCGAATGGGACATATGCGCATCCATTGACGATGAGTGGTTGGAAAGAAAGATAGTCTATGCCTGGGAAAGACAGATGTTTGTTCAACTCGTTCATGCTCAGGCGATCAACAACAGTCTAGACGGTTACCCTGGCCTAGCAACATCGAAACGCAATCAGTGTGGATATGTGAAATGGAAATCAGGGTCCGATTCTGCTCATGATCCATGTCTTGATCGAGCAGATGAACATGGACATGTGCCTTTGAAGTCGAGTAGTTAGTGTACATGATTGAGCGCTGTAAAACAGGTAAAACTCAGTGACAAGATACATCAATCACACTTGCATCAGAAGGACACGCTCGCGCTCTGGAACGACCATCAGCAATCGCAATCAGCCATAAGTCAAAATATCCATCCTATCCCAATGGCGATCATCCAAAGGCAGGGTCGTCAAAGACTAAGTGACTGGACTGGACCCTTAGAAAAGCAATTCGACCGGAGATGCGATCGGCAAAAAACGGCGCAGCCCAACCCTTCAACACCGTATACACTGCCCAGCAATGTCGTACTGTATGTATGTCTGATGGTCCGTCGTTGAAGGTATAGTGACGTACGATGCGCATATCGTCCCTGCACACTATGAAGCGTTAAAGAGCGTATCATTCTGGGGCTGAACCTCATTCTCAGCGGTTGGACGTCGAGAATAACCCGCAAGTGGGAGGGTGGAAGAAGAAGAAGAAGCTGAAAAGAAGAGGGATACGAGTGCCACAATCGGATTTGACAGATCATATCTCCAAGAGGTTGTACAAGCCTAGACAGACCCCTCTCTCCTGGAACTTTGTCGTTACTGTAGTATGGCTCCAAGGGTATCAGAGATGTGGCTCTTGTTCCCGAACTCTTGTTCCTGAACCCGTGGAGCGTCACATCTAGTCTTTGAGAACAGCCGCGTGGGCAGAGGCTTCTGAACTGGGCGTAGGAAATGTACTATTCATTTTGGAGAGAAACCGAGACCTGGTGATTGTAGACTGCTCAAGAACTGCTGTGCGCAGCACCGTCTCATGGATCCAGACCGTTCAAGGATGCGGCATACGGGCCGCCGCAAGCCACGATGGGCATGTCGCAGACACAAAGACGCGTCATAAACATTTTCTATATCAATGGCAAGGGGCCCGAGGGGGCAGCGAGAGTTGGTGGTATCAGTGACCTGCTAAGCATATCCAATGATCCTCGTTTCCCTGGAAGGACAGGTAATGGGCCCCCCATAGAGAACCGCCGGCGGCAGTCTTCTTCGACATTCTTCGACTTTGAGGAGTCGCGTCGTTGTCTTTGATCTTCCGCCTTTACTGCTCCACCATGCACCAAGATCGTGATCATGAGCTGAGATCACAGTTTCTCAGATTTCACGGTCATCGTCTCGAGCACGCGAGCTTGGCAGAATCAAGGCCCCTCTGTGCCCACGTGGCGTTGTGGTCTGAGGTGAGCCAGTCGCTATTCTTGGTCCGACTCGATGAGGCATGAGACGCGAGGCCCATGGTGCTGCCAAACGGACCCAGAGACTTCGCAATCGCGATTCACACCATGACCACCAGCAAGGTTGATGAAGCCGGGCCCTGGCTAGAACCTGACCATCGTGAGATATGGAGGGGGGATCACAACGGGATGTCCATCGAGGGCATGGTCGCAGGCGGAGGAATGATAGCCTAGGCTCGTCGTTAGACCCTGCAGACAGAGAAAAGGAAAAAGGGGTCCAGACGTATTGGAAGTCGTCAACCAGTGTCTGTCCTGCAGCAAACGCAAGCTGCAGTCTGGGCGACATGCATGTGCATACTGCATACTGTAACTTGATCCAGCAGCAAAGCCAGATGGAATAATGACGAATATTGGCAATGCCAACATGCTTAGGCGGAGCCACTTTTTGAGGGATCCCAGAAGCCCACTTGCGGCCGCCCAGGATTGTCCGTTGAAATCAATATTTCCAACCTCTGACAGGCAAAGGACGAAGGTCCTAATCCGGATGGCAGAGCATAAGCTCACATCTGATCGTTTGCCGTATCGTCTTGTCCGGGCTTTGCTTATTGGCAAGCCGTCGGTTTCTTCCTTGTTTCTTGGCGATATACATGCCAGGTCCTTTCTTGTCCTCCAGCTTGTGAAAGCGGACTGGAATCGCAAGAGAACGTTTGCAAATCGGGTTGTACAGGACATATACGCTGACTGAGCGACTGACTATTTGAATTTTGTTTTCAACAAAAATCAAATTGACGCCAACATGACGGAATTTGCTGACATTGTACGGGACAAGATAAAGCTTGCTGCCAAATGTCGCAGCAAGCCAAGCAATCGTCCGCATGTCGTCAATTCCAACGCTATGGTTCTCCTTTGGTGCGATACACAGGTCCCTGCGTACTTGAATCTGGGCTTACATTGCCTCTCCTTCTGTCACACCAAGGGTCAGCGTCCGACCTTAGGTTCGTGATACATGGATGTTGCAGAAGCAGAAGTAAGCGAGGCGTGTTGGGGAGAATCTTGACGTGGCTCTCTCCTTTCTTGAAGATGAATATGGGATTTCCAGACAGGATTTTTTTTTGGGGGGGGGGGGTTCTATGCAACGAATGGATAGGGGGGCCAGCCCCGTCCAGCCAGTCCAGCCAGTCCAGCCAGCAACGACAAGATGCATATGTAGGGCGATCCATTTGTCGGTGGTCAGAATACCATCACGTCACTGAAAAAAGGATGCAATATTGCGCGTGGGTTGTGAAGGGGAAATGATGATTCTCGATTTCCTGGATTCCGACCCCTGCAGGAAAGGGAAAAGAAAGAAGAAAAGTGAGTGTCTCGGGGAAACTGCATCTTGACGTCGTCATGGCACAAGGACAGTTTGTTGGATCGGATTCTCGGATCGGCATAACAGATTGTCTGTATCGGGGGTATCGAGTTGATGTTGGAACGTCCAAGATCCCGCTGGCTACGATCGGACATCAGCAGGCTTGTTTATAATCCTGCTTGGGTCTAGGAGCCTCACCTGAGACGTAGGGAAGAAGGAGAATGTGCTTCATGCAGTTCCATCCGTCCCTCGGTGGGACTTGGCTGAGATATCTTCATGTATATGTATGTATGTATATATATGTATGTATGTATATATATGTATGTATGTATATATATGTATGTATGTACATGTATATAGATATATATATATATATATACATAAAAAAAAAGAATGTATACATCAGAATATAGACACAACTAGACTCTATACACAACGTGTGTACGTCCAGAGCCAATCCCACGGTTGGCACATTTTTGCTTCCTGTCGCTGATATACTCTGCATAAGTGAGGCGGCAATCAACATGGCGCAATTTCACAGAGCGGCAGCCCGGTTGAAAGTGTAGATTGTTCAACAAGACAGGCGTAGGCCCATACAAGATTGGAGAGCAAAGGAAGAAGAACTCAAAGAGCAAGATACCCGGCACGAGGATCAAGATGACCACGCCCCATATCGGTCAACTCTTTGGCATCGACGGCTGCAACGAGCACATCATGAGAAAACCTGATCGAGACTCCCTCCACAAGCAACAGAACCACTCGACCACTCGATCATATGAGCCTGCATGGCCTGCATAGCCAGCTTGCCCTTCTTCCTGGCCAAGACGTCACTTGGAAAGCTCACCAGCCCGAGTATCGATCCTGGCAATTCCTGCAAGTGTCCAGCCCAGCAATCCATAGAGAACTCGACAACAAGAGCCCACAATCGTCTCCCATTGCTGTTGCTGACTGCAGACCAGCCAGACAGCCCTACCTAGGACCAGGTTACATGCAACATGGAGCCTCCAAGCCAACATCTCACTCACACAAACACACACACACACACACACACACACACAGAGCCATTCCCCTCTTCAACACCCTGTCCAGGGAACCCGCGGGATGGGCCGTGATACCTCCCTCGATCTCCTGGACCCTTTTCCCCACCCCCGCGCTTTGCCGGCTCTTGGGAGCCCAGATCCGGCAGTTTTCTTTTCGATAGCACAGCTGGTTTCCAGATTCTCAGTCCCGTGCGTGAACCAATGGTCCTGTCCGCCCATCGCGAAGCTGGATGTATGACACCACCAGCCGGGATCCAAGGAGTCAAAGGGCAAAAGAAAGATCGAGGGCCAACATCTTAATCAAGGGAGAGAAAAAAAAACCACCGTCTCACGCGTACAATCCAGCCACGGCCAACACCGTTCACCGTTGGACAAGCCAAGGCCATCGTACAGGCCAGGCTATGCAACAATGACAAGCCTCTCCAATGCCCGCTTCAACGCCGAAGCCGCCGCCTGGGACGCCAATCCCGACGTCCACCGCGCCTCGGCATCTGCCCTGGACGCCATCCTCGCTGCGTTCCCAGATCTCTTTGGCGCCAGCAAGCCGTCCCCAGACCGCACCATCGACGTCCTCGAGATTGGCTGCGGCACAGGCCTGCTCTCGCTGCGGCTTGCGCCGTACGTCTCGTCGCTCGTTGCCGTGGACGCAGCCGAGGGCATGATTGATGCGCTGCAGATGAAGCTCCAGGGCGGCGCTGGTGTCCCTGGCGGTGGTGATTCTCACAACAGCGAGGACAACATCGGCGGGAAGAGTGAGGAGGAAACGCAAAAGGAAAACGAAATGCTCCGCCAGACAGTCCATCCGCTGTGCATCATGCTTGAAGACCCAGAGGACCCTCGTCTCCCGCCTGCTGCGACTACTGCTTCAGAGAGCGAAAAGAACAGGGAGAGCGGGCAAGGCCCTCGCAAGAAATTCGACCTCGTCATCTCCCACCTCACCCTCCACCACATTCCCGGCTCGGCCTTTTCGTCTCTCCTGCGGACAATGCACGGCTGTCTGAAGCCGGCCACAGGGTGGGTTGCCTTGACGGACTACGAGGACCTCGTGACGGATTTGGTTGATTCTTCTATTCCTCCCTCTTCTGCATCTCCGCTTTCCTCCTGTCCTCCTGCCACAGGCACAACAATTCCCCCACACAAAGACACCACAAAATTCCACCCCCAAGCCAAACTCACCGGTGTCGAACATCCCCGCGGCATCCATGCACCGTCGTTTGCGGCGCTCATGCGCGGCGACGGTGAAGACTGGGCGGGCTTCCGCGATGTCGATGTGCGTCCTGCTTGGACAATGAAAAAGGATGTCGAGCGGTGGCCGGGAGAGTGGGGGAGTGAGGGTAAGAAACCCGCAGACAAAGAGGTCGCGAGTATGGATTTTCCATTCTTGCTGTGTCGTGGCAGGAGGGGAGCGTAGAGGCTGGGATACTTGATAGCATCTGGTTGATGCGAGGCCGTGAAAGGCAAAAGTTCAGAGCAAGGACTCGTACACTCGCAGACAGGCAAATTAAGCCAATGTCAAGGAGAAACTCTTGAATAATAATAACACCATAACAGTCCGACCTGTTGGATTCGTCAGCATGGAACAAACAAATCTACTCTGAAGACAGTTCGCAAACCAATACCACGCCACTGAAGTGAGTGGACGTTTACTACTTTATTGACGGCCGCAGCCAAATCATTGGCACCAAGACCACGTTCGATTTCCGAGCTCTTGAATGTTAAAAAACTTTCCATACTCTCATCTTCATTTCACATGTATCGATAACGACAAAGTTTCTCCTCGGATGATGCAAGATCCCATGATCAATGTATTCATACCTGTGTTCTAAATAACGGGAAACAGGCTTTTTAAAGAATAACTCATCAGACAGACATCATGACACTGATAGTCGTGATCAACATTCGTAAGATTATGATCAATCTTCTGCGTTTTCACAAAGCACTCCAATACCTACTATTGTGCCTGGAATGCAACAAACTTGCCAGTTCACGAGAACGTATAATTGAATACCGCATATGAAATGAAAACACAAGAGACGCTTCGAATATATCGTTCGGTCTATCATTATTCTTTCTTTCCATCCCCGTCAGTGTATTTATCTTAGGCAAGACTGGCTAACTTTGATTTTGTGTAAACGTAACTTCTCCTTCTGTAACAATGTTCGCTCATCCAGACAGGAACCAATATTACACATGCCATGATCATGGCCACCCTCTTTCTTTCAAGATACTTACCAACACCGTATCCGCATGAGCAAGCACACACACACACATTATATAGATATGTAGGTACATACGTGACCACCGCTACTACAACAGCATCAATAACAATACCTGGACACTCTATTTGTTGAACAAAATCTATCACGAGTCTTTTACAGACTCTGTGACGTCCACGACCTTACAATAACACCATTCTCATTACGAATTCCCTTACTATATCACTCTTGCTAAAACTACTGTATGATGTTGACTTGTTTTCATGACATACCTTTACTGTGATACATACCTATATATACCTATATGCATACTTACATATACTAAACACCCCCCTACTTCAAGACCCTAAACATAATACCATTACTATACACATATATTCACTGTAGTTCTTTTACTACCATACCCCTAACCATTGCATCTTTAAACTCCCATACCTGTCTTTTCATAACACTCTCACTATAGTTTCTTACCAGAGAATCATTACCATTATTTTCACTACCTCTATGATATACTGTACACCTTTCGTTACACTACCTTCTTTACAACATCTTTACTGTACCATATTTACCACACAACCTTCATCAAGTCACGCTTACCAAGTCACCCTCACTATGAAACCTGGGCTACGATATCTTTACTATTATCACCAATACGCTCTCCTGGCACACGCTTTGCAACCTACCCTTACTAGAAAATCCTTTACTGTTACATCTTCATAATAATACACATCTCTATACACAGCCTTCCTTCCATGCCTACTACAACATATTCACAATAATATCTTCACCACAGCACCCACCACGCATCTTCACTTACACATTCTTGCACCACACACACCTCTACACGTACAGCCACACTTGCACACTTTCTACAGCACCATCAACAACAGCACACTCATAAATCCAAACAAGGACCCCAGGTCTGATGTTATTTACTACTATTGGCCCCTTTTCATCAAAACTTATAAAAACTTCAAATGCCACGTTCATTTCCACTTTGTGTCTCTCCTCCTCCCCATCCCTATTCACCTCTTCCCTTCCTTCACCCCCTCTGTGTGCGCACGCGTGTGTATGTGATGCACGATAAGTGAGACAAAACAACAAAAAATCCACAGATACCAAACCCGCGCCAATAGCACCACCATGTCAGATGAGACCAGAAAGGAGGGAAAAAGGACTTCAGAAGAAAACCAAAAGGAAAAATCAACAAGTCATTAACAACGGTGAAAGAAAAAAAGTAAATAAGGTGGAAAGTATACGGAAATCAATAAAAACAGCCCGCGAATAACCTCCAACCCACCCAAACAAAGCACCAAATGTCTTGCAAGCCACCCGCCTTCTCTTATCTTTGTTTCATGACCAAAGCTCTCTGCCTCTTTCTCGGTGTATGTGTGTGCGTAACTATAGGGTAGTCTCTTGTGCAGCTGCAACATCATTGCCAATCTTCGTCGTCGTCACCTCGGCTTGTACCGTCTTTTGCACCGCTGGAAACATCTTCATGTCTTCGTGTTGGGTATAGAAAGGGGTATAACTCCCATCAAAATCAGTAGCTGCAGTAATAATAGTAATAGTAGTACTAGCAGGAATTGTCGTTCATAGTCTTGTCGCTCTTGTCAACGCTTATCTTGTCATCTTCGCATGGGGCAGTATCATGGCGTGAACGTGTGGGACTCGTCTCCTAGACCACCCGAGCAACAGGCTTCATTCCTCTGCGGCCCAGCAAAGTGGCGCCGTCAAGGTTCAGCTCAAATGCTCCCTTTTGTCGGGCGCGGTCCCGGACCTGCTGTCGAGCCGCGGCAGTCACGGCAGCAGAGTGCTGACCGTAGCCTCTCTGCTCAGTGGCCCGAGCTTGCCTCTCACGCTCACGACCCCGCTGCTCTGTGCTTATCTGCGTGTTGCGCATGCTCTGCTCCAGACCCTGGGTGCCGTTGCCAGTTCTGGGGACGCCTTGTTGCTGGTTATCGGGAACGATGCTGTCGCCAGCATCCACCATCTCCTCGTCCTCGTCGGACTCGTTCAAGCCAGCCAGCTTGGACATGCCGGCCTTGGTGCCGATCTGCTTGCGGCGCTTGGCCTCTTCCTCTTGTCTGTGCACGGCGTAACCGACATCAAACACCTCGCGCAGGTTGACGGCACCAGGGGAACGGAAGTCGTAGCGTCTGTCACCATCCTGGAACTTGGTCGCGTCAAAGGCACGAAGCTTGCCGTCCTTGGAGATGTTGGCCTTCTTTTCGACCGCTGGCGTCTCGCTGGCCGTGATCCAAGGGTGGGCGAGGAATTCAGTGATTGTGTAGCGCTTTTCGGGATCAACCGTCAAAAGGTGGGTGATAAGGTCCTTTGCAGAGTCGGAGATCTCATCCCACCAAGGCGACAGGAAGGTGTATTGGCCCTTGGCAACTTTCTCGGTAAGCACCTCGATGCTCTCGTCGTAGAATGGCGGGAAACCACAAAGCAGAGTGTATAGCACACATCCCAGTGCCCACATATCGACAGACTTGGAGTACCGCTCATCCTTGACGATTTCGGGCGCCGTGTAACCGACAGTTCCGCAAGGAGTCATGGTCTGAGTGTCCCACACGACCTTGGACAGACCAAAGTCGGCAATCTTGATCAGACCAATGCCACCAGCACCCACACCCTTGACGAAGTCGCCCTCGTCGACCTTGTCTTCATCGCCAGGCTGCTTGGGCTTGGGGTGCTTGGAGGGAATGATCGGTATTGGCTGGTAGAGAATGTTCTCTGGCTTGATATCACTGTGATGGGTTTCCCAAATCAGTATGTTACAAGCAAAATCCCGACCCGCACTGGGTTGGTTGCCGTGCTGTGTTGCATCTTGTCTTTGGACGGGAAAAGGGCTAGCAGCAATGGCCAAGAGGGCTGACGTCGCAGATAGCATGACGTCACTGCCTGTGTGAAACAGCAAGCAAGCATTCCACAGCGTGAAGGGATGTGGCGGATCAACGACAATCGCAATCTTGAATGAAGGCACTTACCGGTGAACAACGCCCTTCTCCTCGTGCAGGTACTCCAACGCCGTGGCAACCTGGCTAATGACGTGCCGTGACAGATCTTCGCTAAAGTATGTGAGGCGCACAATCTGGTGGAATAGCTCGCCACCGGGCGCAAGCTCGAGGATGATGTAGTAGTGTTGCTTGGATTCGGAAAAGTCGATGAGCTTGACGATGTTGGGATGGTCCAATTGCCGCATGATCTGAACTTCCTTGAGGATATTCGCTCTCTACACGATCGAGACAAGTCAGTACAGCCAGTGCCAGGGTTTGAGTGTAGCCGCTCTGAAGTGCATGAAGCCGGGCAACCAGACACTTGTCAGGTACTTGGGACCGGTGCGGGCACGCATGTGGCGGCTATTTGACACTAGTAACTTTTCCCTTCTTTTTCATCATGTTGTTGTTGTTGTTATTGTTGTTGTTATTATTGTTATTTCTTGTTGTGGCAAGCTTTGTCATGGAAGTCCCCTCAAGTGCAACTGTGATATAAAAGGGAAAGTAATCTCGCACCTCTGCGGCTTTGGGAGCCTTTGGTTTGAAGTCGGGATGGAGATGCTTCTGGCCCTAAAATCGAGGTCCTCCGAGTTGGTAAAAGAACAAAAGCGAAATCATTTTCAAAAATAAACGCCAACGCCATAGACAAAGGAGGAAGGTGCACAGAGAAACCCGATTGCGTCTTCGCCCAGTGACCAGTCAAGGCCGCTGAGCCGAGGACACAACCAGGTGAATTGTGTTTGCTTACCTGTATGCTGTTCATTTCAAACTTGCGGACAACCTTGATGGCCACTTCGCCGACATGGCCTTCAAGATCGCGTGCTCGGTAAACGTTGCTGAAGGCGCCATCGCCCATCTTCTCGATGAGTTCCCATCGCTCCAGGCCTTGGTACCTGGGGAACTTGCTCCGGCTTGCATTCTCTTCGGCAACGAGCTTCGATACATCGTCCATGCGCTGCTTGGTCTTGCCGTCAACTCCACCCTGCAAGTTCTGCTTCTCCTCGACATGGTTGGCAGCCACGCCATCTGCTCTGGCGGCGCGATTAGGCGCACCATTGCCAGGGGCGTTCGAGTATGCTTCTGGAATGGGCTGTGGTGCTGCTACGTGTGGCGCGGCAAAGCCAGGATCGGATTGAGCCATGTGCTTCTGGGGAGCCGCGACAGGCTGTGCCGGAGACTGTTCACGCTTCTTTTGGGCGTCGTCGCCGTTGTTGGCTACCCTGGCTTGCTTGCCTAGTGACAGGATATGTTAGTAGGACATTAGAGAAGAGGATGGCATAGAATTGTCTCCCAAGAAGACAAGTTATACAAAAGAAAGGACAAGGAATGAATGGTACAGAGGATGTATCCAGGTTCCAGAGAAAATAAAGTGGAGTGTGTAGAATTGCCTGCTGTGGGAGTGACATGAGTGTCAGGGAACACCCGCCTCACTGCATCCTGTGTCCATTGAGGATACCAAGGAAGCTAAAAAGTCCCACTGAACAGAGTGCATGAGTTCCAAGTATGGTGTCTCACATACACATCCAGTATCTGACACACACACTTACATATACACACACATACACACTCAAGGGAGCAGGGGAAGGCTACTGACGAAGCAACCCCCAGCAGCAAGAGATGGAGGAGGAACAAGCAGGAAGAGATAGCAGAGCTAGGAGCCAGGGGAGCCGTCATAGGGTTGATGGCTGAGATCCTTGGGGGTTTTGCCACACCTGGGCCACAGCAGGGAGAAGGAAGAGCTGGAGGTGGTGTAGTTGGTGATGAGAAGAGGTGTGGCAGAAGAGCAGAAATGCTTACCATGACGAATGAAATTCTTAAGTTGCTGTATCGTAGACATGGTGCGCGGAAGATGGGGAAGACCGCGGGTTTGTCGAATGGACGGCAGGTATTATACAGAGACGGCTTCCAAGAGTGTCAAATCAGCTGTCTGGAGAACCATGGTGGTCAGTGCCGTGACAGCCAAGACACAGTTCGAAGTAGGTAGCTTTGGGAAAAAGTACATACCAACGAGATGGAATCGAGCAGAGCCGATCCTCGAGTTCAGAGACACGCCGGAAGGGAAGAGAAAAAGAAAGTGGGCGGACGGGCGGTGGCAGAAGAAGCCCCCGGTCAACAAAAGATGCAGGAAAAGGCGTGGGCTTTGGGTCAACGAAGCGGGACGAGAAGCCTGCTGCTGGGAAGAAGAGGTGTCTGTCTGCGTGTGTTTCTTGCTTGTGTATGCTGGACGGCTTTATAAGCAGCGTTTCGCTTGTGACGTCTGGCTCACTGGCACTGGCACTGGCTGCCTCTCTCGTGCGTTTTGCGTCTTTCTGGCTGCGAGAGGCTGTGTGTTTGATGTCTGTGCGTGTTTGTGTGTGGGCTGTAGGGTGTGGTTCGAGGCCAGTGTCTCGGTTCTGGGCCTGGTATTGGTGATATTCGAGGCGAACGAAGGCGAGAGAAGAAGCTGCGTCGTGGTTTTTTTTTTT